>JAULKQ010070951.1:0-19711 GCA_032356285.1 Smithsoniella earleae | reverse complement strand
GTGTACTGTATTCGGTGTCCATAGTCACATACTTTGGGGGGGGGAGGGGGGATTCAGGCCACATGTTTGGGTGAAAGCATGGTAGCATGGTTCGCTCAAAGCTCAGAATGCAATAGAAGAGATAATTTGTTTGCTGTGTGCGTGTGGCAAACGATTTCAATTAATGACGGTGAAGCTATCAGAATAGAGTCTGAACAGCAGAGACCTGAGTACAGTATCTGACTGTCTGAGCCTTGAGCTTTCTGCTCCTAGATTTGTTGACCTCACGGGCAGACAAATCAACCCGAAAACCTTTGAAATGATTGGATGGAAATGTAGTGGGTGGGAAGTCATGCTGCATTGAGTGTGGGGACCTGTTGCATGCGAAATCGTTGTTTGATGCCCTTCTTCAGGATTCGGCGTTACCTGGGGCGTTGCTGGATAGTTGGCGGATGATTGAGGCGCAGAGTTGCTGTGCGCTGTGAGCCAGGCTTGGAATAGATAGGAACAATTGACGACGGAGTGCGTTGGTTCTCCGTTCGCAGGCTCCGAGGCACGCGGGAACAAGATACGCTGAGAACAGGCTCCGCTCGCTGCGCGGGACGCTTGTCAACCTACCCCATAGATGCTGGAGGTAATGGAGGGCGACAGACCTCGGTATTGCGTCCTGCGACAGCCTCAAATGCAACGCTGGGTTGTTGGCTGCACCTGTAGTCTCTGGAGCAACGTAGTTCAGCATGTACGGAAGGATCCACTCCAAGCGGCAAGCTTGATCGCAGAACCGGTCAACCTGCGGAGTCCCGTGTCTGATGATTCGAAAACCGTGGGGAGTCTACTATACAGTGAAAAGGATATGTGACGAGGAAGGATGGGTTGCGCACGTATGTTAGCATTTGAACACATTCCCATCGCGCTTCGGCAGTTCTTGCCCCCCTCAGAGCGATGCACAGCACACACGCGATGAGCGTAAGGGCTTGCTGTAGATACTTCTGAGCCAGAACTTCGGTTTCGAACCTTTGTGCGAGCTGTAAAACGGTAGTACGCTTCGTTGGCGGCCTCACTTGCAGTACGTGGTCCCCTTGTAGGGAATCGACAACGAAGCCAGCGGACAGATCCGTGGACTTTCCAGACGACGGAAAGGGATCATCCGAAACCCGCTTCATGCGCTCTAGCTTCATATGGCCAGGGACAACCTCGAAGGCGTCCTCGTTTCCATAATCCGCGTTTGTGTTAGTTAATGCAGTGTGTGGACGAATTGCAGGGGAGTTTTCCACTGCTTCACTGGACGGTGAAGCATTAGACTGTGCAGAAGGCGCTGCACAGTATTTTGACGCCCGTGGTTTCGTAACGTGCTTGTTTCCATCGATCCCGTGAAGGAAGCTGGAAAACGACGCTTTGAGTAGAAGTACTGTGTGATCTTGCGCCCAAGTCATCAAAGGGCTCAGAAGATCGTGCAGCGGAGAGAAAAATCCTGGGAATACTTCTCGGTGCCACGACTGAAGATAGTCTTGTACTGTGAGTCGGTTTTCCGGGTCCAAGCTTGTCATGTGCTCCACTAACTCTGCAACATTACTGTTGCTTGCATGAAGCTTCTTCATCTGATCCTGCATTACTGTCAGCTCGTAAGTTGTCTTGTGATGCACCATGGTGTGTGTGCGTGTTCCACCACTCAAACACTTCGTTACCTTCGATCTCTTGCTCAGAGCCTGGTCTTGAATATAGGCCATCATATCAGAATACTCAAACAAGGGTTCTCCAGTCCACATTTCTGCAAGGATGCAACCAAGGGAGAATGTGTCCATTGAAGCGACGACGTGTGCCCCGTGCAAAGCTCGAGCAACAGCTCCAGTACCACGAACAAATCTCTCTGGAGCTAAACAGCATCTTCTACTTCCAGACGTGTCGAAAAAGTAGGTGAAATCGGCAGTATGTTCCAGATTGAGGTAAACAGGCTTGTATGGTGCGAGGTCCGTAAGAAGCACCCAGTTCCATGAAGTCAAAAGGACATTCTCCGGCTTCAGATCTCCGTGACGAACCCCGCAAGCATGTATCGCTGCTATAGCCTCCATGAGTTGATATGCGAGCCATAAACGGTCAATATCTGTCAGATATGGCCTAACCTGCGTACCAGTGTAACATGGTATTCGAAATGTTACAAGAATGAGTAACATCGACATATTTCCAACTTATCTCAAGGCAGACATGAATTCTCAGACACAAAAGCCACCTTCAATTCCTTGCGCCACGAACAGTGTTTTCAACGTAGCCCTTGCCTGTACTGCCACTCGTTACCACATGAACACCGCATTGACCACTTCACCGTAATTTAGAGCAATTAACATAGGTACAAACACACCAGTCCGCGGTCATTGAGAGTAGAGTAGAGATATGGTCGCATCATGTAGGCCAGGGAGGATTTGATCTCAAACGCTTGATACCGGCATACATGGGGGCTTCGGATATGCTCCAGCTTTTCATTAAGTGCCAATAATTGGTCTTGGGCTGCAAGTATTGCGGGAGGGTGGCCACGGCCATGTTCATCTCTGTCTCGCGTCTCCCGTATAGTGTATACCTGGAATTTGTCAAAGAATGCGAATAATTCCCGGTTATACCTTTGAAAATATTTTATAACGCGTTATATATAAGTTCGGAGCTGATTTTACTGCACTATACTTTGGAAGCATGCCAAATCCTCGCACCTTGATCACAACCAGACCATGGTCTGAGTGCACGTAGTGGAATGTACGTAAGAAAGAGCTGCCGCCCAAAACACACTTATACGTGAGTTGACTACCTTTTTGCCCAGTAATTTGGGTATGTTGCTCGCCATACGTCGTCGACGCTGGTAAGTCCAAATGGTTCCCCATCAAAAAACTGTGTCAGCTTCTAGTTGCATGCCAGGTTGCTGTAAAGCTCTTCAGCAGGGTTGTGAGTTACATGAAAACACTAATTCAAGGCATCCTGATTCTGAACTTAGTGAATTACTTTGCTCGTGACAGGACCAGGGAGAAGAAGCGTAAGCACGGAGTTCCAGCGTTTCGGAGCGTTGAAAAGCTAACTAGAACACAGAAGCGACCTAATTAGTCGACAATATTTGTACAGTGTCTGTGCGATATGCCACTTCCTTGCTATTCGCGAGATAAGACTGAATCTCTCTTGCTACTTGCGTGCCATGCAGGGCAATTGTGCACCATGGTCGACCATGGTGAAGGCGATTGCTAGTAGATGGCACCAACAGCGAAACTCCGATCTTAAACGCGTTAATGGTTTCAAGTCATAGCGCTTCTTTGTACGCATACATGACACCTTCTCTGAACATATCATGGCTCTACACGCGGTGTTCGCAACTCGTGGAACTCTGAACAAGAATGCACAGATGTGGCGTACTTGCAATTGTAAGCTGATACCGCAGCTTATTGATTAGCTTATACATACGAAGTAAACCTACTTGTCTGCTGTTGTGCGTATGTTGCTACCTGTTCAAAACACCGGGAATAGTTCTCTGCCACCCCGACATAAGGCTGTCGTTGAACAACTATCTAGCTTGGTCTGAGCCAAGCTGAGCGAACTGCAGGGGTGAATTCCGCAAATATTGCGAGTTGCATTGCATGGTTTCTCCTTCCAGCGGTCGGCAACACCCTCATGTGGTTATGATTTGATTAACACGGCAAAAGTGGAGGGATTGGCCTGGATTAGCTCATGGAAATATATGAACATGCGCTCGGGTGTTCCTACCATCCCTACTGACTCGGTCAGTCAGGGGTTGTGTGCTATTCATGTTATAGCCCAAGAGTTGTCTACGCCCATTGAAAGGTAGCTGCGAACTGGCGGGCGGACAGCTTGATAAAAAGAAAATAAAATTCATCGTTGAGCGAGTGCATTGGTTCTGTGATTGGTCGAGCTCCAGCTCTCGAGGCCATGTTTCCAGCGTTATGCACTTTGAATTGGTCGCCTCAGCAAGCTCCGTTTCACAGCAAGACACTCATTCTTACGATGAATCGGGTTAAATTGCCACATGATGATGAATATACCAGGTGCCAGATGGAGAAACATACATATTGAATCGAGTCTTCGCGGGAAGTCAAAGTACTCTTCAGGTGCTACGCATACCCGCGCATTCGATACATCTGGCAGGCAGTTGCGCGTAACCTCATTATTTACAGCATAATTACTCGAAATACCTGACTTATTGTACCTTTTACCCCCCCCCCCCCCCCTGGCCGTGGAGTCATCATTTAACCAGGTGCTGTGACACGAGGCTGTTATATTCAGAGACTTCAGAGCACTCCAAGGAGTTGTCTTAATACACGACTGCGTGTCCTAGCGTTGGTGTGGTGTCTATACTAAGTTCAGACTGTGTACATGACGTGCGCTGTCGTATACTGAGCGAGAGACAGGCGATGCGAAGAACATGATGAGCAGTCCAAGCGTGAACAGGTCGAAGAGCCTAAATTCTGAGGGGACGGAGGAGGTTATTACTGTGATGCTTCCTGCTCCGTGGTACATTGACAGGCAAGATGTTTGGGCGGAGCGAATGCAGGTCGCAATGTTAAACAAGTTGGGTAAGATTGAGTATTCAAGCAATAAGGCTTGATGTTAGAGTTGTCCATCGTAGGGGGCGTAGCTGTTGCGAGGAACGAGTCCAGCTCTTGTATTCCGGCTGTATGCTAGTAGCGTATCGGATACTTTTACTCCTCTGGTGCCTGGCAAGATGGGAAATGATGAGCTAGCCGATGAAAGCTGATAAGTAGAGGAACTTACCAGGCGGAGAATAAATTTCGGCCTGTAAAACTTCAGAATGAAGCAAAAACTCAAAATTGACTTTTGACCTATCTCAGATTAGATGACTTCAGTCTGGACAAACTCTCATCTCTAACTGTACTGTAACTTGGGACAGCCAATGCATGGTGCACCATGGTGCTAACCCGCTTCCAGCGCGCACATCGCAATCTCTGTTCTGTACATAAACCGAGTTCTCAACTAAGGTCGGCCTGTTCACAAGCATCCTTGACTGGTAGATTTGGAGACGACGAAATTCAGACGGCAGAAGCTATTCTCTTGTGCGCGGAACCTTCTTTTTTTCAACGCGCAGTTTTCCCAGCGGATAATAAATCTATGTCAGGGATGTGGTCGATCGTTGCTGCTGTGCTCTTACCTCTTCCTTTGTGCTTCTTATTGCTCCTCAGCTTACCTACCCCAGTTGCGGTTAAGAAGGCTATTTTAGGGGTTTGCAAGCATACACTTGCCCTGAAAACGTTCGGAGTGATTACTCTGTTTCAGTTCTTAATGTTCATCTCAACAGTTGTATTCCTTGTGCAATGCAAGGTCACATACGATGTGCGAAACGTAACCTAACGGGATTCCGCTTCAATGTCTGTGCAAAGCCTTTTGCATTTTATATCATATGTGGTTCCTGATGTATAGGAAGGGCGATTGTATGAACAGAAGAGAGCAATGGACGTTTCGCCTTGTGAGAAAACGCAAATGCTTGCTGGTGTGCTCCATTACTCCTGTTGGAACCATTAATTTCTTGCGCCCTTATACTTGTCTCCTGTGTATTTTATTTCAAATCGAATCTTTCTGAACTACACTTGTGTTGATCATGAAACATAATGTACTTTAATAGCGCTAGTCAAGATGGCCATGATTATGATTCACTTCCTTGGGAATATCGGCGCACTATAAAATCAACCTGTAAGCGTCCCTATCATTTTTATGGCATCAATCGGAGTCCTTATGATGCAAACATCGATTTGAGAATAATTGTTTATGTTCCTGGAAAAATCAGAATCTATAAGCTGAGACGAACTGCTTGTCTCCAGTGTAGAGCTGGGTTTGAACACCGTCTCATCATGTATTCGTTGTGCAGATAAGTGGCGACATGAACGAAATTTCTGGATTAGCGCCTTGGCAGTGACTTTGTGGATTGTTCTCAATCGTTTCTATTCCCTGAATGTGCACTTTGTGGACTTGCACGAAATCAACCGAAGTCTTACTCAGCCGTCTGCCCCAACCCCAACAGCACCCCCATTTGCCACCGAAACTGAAGACGCCTCCGAAGTTGATTCAAAGAAGGTTATATGAAGGCTCAGACTCCGTCTCACATAGATCTTTACGTCAACAGAGGCGCCTGCAATTGCAGTACGCAGCCACTTTGCGAGGGTCGTAGAAAGAACAGGCAGCAGTGATTTCCAATACAACTGCGATATAGACATACGTAGTGATCGCCTAGTTCAAGCAATGTCTGAAAGGATCCTAACTCTGGAATACTCTGTTTTTGCATTGCGATGACGATCAGCCTTGCAAACACCAAATTACAGGGAAACCTGTACATGATGCAGAACAATCTGAGGGATAGTGAATATTATATTCAGCAAGCTTACTCAGCTTGCTGTTCCTCAGCATGACTTAGCGCCCCGATGTAATCATCTTGCTCACAAGCTTTGTACTCGTCGCACAATCCTTGAACAACCTCAGCAGCATCGTCAAATTCATCACGCACAAGATTACCGTGACCATCGTTGAACTTGGAGAAATCCTTGTAGTGGTCAACATAATACTTTGGGTACAATTTGTGAAACCCTCTAAGACACTTCTCTAATAAAAATCTGATTGATGTGTGGTTTGCAACCATCAATCCTGAAACTCTGTGGGCACTCTTAACGTACGGAGACTGCTTGGACAAAGCAACCTGCAGAAATTGCCAGCTGTATCACTTAAATCGTTTTTCAATCGAGCTCGAATCCAATCTAACAAAAACAGTATTAAGCTCCCAGCTCAGGAGATATAATTGGTGCAGAGGGGCGTTGATTGGCTAGACACTGTGGCAAATACAGGTGACGATGGAAAGTGGCATGTGTGCGAACCTGTAGATTTGCTGGCCCCCATTTGATAAAATCAATATCATTTCGCGCTCGTATGCGTCGCAATGAGTTATGGACTTGCGTGGGGTCGACATCTCCTTGGATAATGTTCAGAATTGATATGTACTTCGTCGAGGTGGATTCTTTTGCCTTCGCATGCGCTGAAACCATGATATTCTTTGACTGCAACAGACGCCTCATGACGTCCAAGACAGTGGTCTTCCGGATCTGGTTCGATGTCTGCACGCAGTCAACTTCTGTGTCGCACAATTCGATGAGGGACCAATTCAAAGTCACAGTATAAGCGAAAACGAGCGAGAGAGTGACACGTTACAACTCTATGTTTGGAGTCAAAAAGATGTAACTTACCGTACTTCCCTCAACTGTGAGCGGAGTGTAGCCCGTCATAAGGAAATGGCATCGCGGGGTGAGCACCAAGGATGCGAACAAATTCACAAGATCATTGTTCATGTACCCAGGATATCTCAGCGTTGTAGTTGAAGCAGCCATGACCGTCGATACCAGAGAATTTGTTTGGGCAAATGTTGGGTTCTCGATGTGCAGGCGCTCTGTGACAATTCTATGCAAGGCGGTATTGTCGAGTACCACGACAGCATCAGCGTTCAGAGTAAGCCTTTTAAGTGTCAAAATGGAGTTGTAGTCCTGGACTACAACATCTGACGAGCCACTCTGGTTAGGAAAGACACTGAACGCAACATATTATACATTACGAATATGTGACCGACTCAAGTGTACAATCTTCTGCGCTAAAAAGTGCAGGCATAGAATAAACAACGAGGTTTTGAAATTCCATAAGCGTGACTGGTGTTACCTGTAAGCTTGGACCAGCTTGCTGCTATACCGGCTAGTTAAAATCTCTTCAAGTAGGTACGACCCCATCCCGGATCCTGTTCCACCTGCAATAGAGTGGCATAAAGTGAACCCTTCCAGACTGTCACAATACTCCGCTTCTCTATCGATGATATCCAAAAGCTGCTCTTCGAATTTGGCAGCGTCATCGAATCCGTTTCCCCAGTTGTTTCCTGCTCCACCTCCTTCTGCTCCAACAAAAATATTTTCTTGATTAAAAAGGTTTTTTATGTCTGATTTCTGTATTGAGTTGATGACACGTGGTTCAAGGTCAAAAAGGATTGCTCTTGGGACGAAGTGTTCGTCATCCGCTTGATAGAAAAATACATCCTTCCGATCTTGGCCATTTGTGGTAAAGTCTTCTAGCTGACCATCTTTAGATATTCCATGCTCAGAGCACAGCTTTTTCCAAAACTCAGTTCCGATCTGGTTGCCACACTGGCCCACCTGAATGGAGATGATCTCCCTGGGCATGGTTTCCGATTCTACAGCATGTCACAATAATAGACTTCGAAACAATGTATTTGCGGCTTCGATCTGTTCGCGCTCAGCGGATCGTTCATGCTCACACGGTCACCGAAAATTCGTTGTGTCCTCGTCTGCTCAGTGCATGCGGACATGCACACGTGTAGCATCTCTGGACGACTGCCCCTAGTTCAGCAAGGAAACAGAAGGAAACATGAATAGCACTTGCAGAGAGTAGAGATCTTTTGTAAGTTTGTGGGTGACATGTGTTACGTTTTGGCAGATGTGGTCAACACTAAGAGTTCATTCCTGTTCGTATCAATGTCTGTTCAGCTGTCGAATTTGAACCACGCACTATGAAGATTTATGTTTCGGTACTTCGCAACAAGATTGGCCCGCATAAAGCCCTCATTTTATAGCATTTAAATCGGTTCTCGAAGTCACTTGAGGTGCTCCATGTTTCTGCAAAACTCGTTCACAAACAGTGAATCACTCGATAGGTTCAAGTAGTGCTTGGAAATATGCCTGAGAAATGACAGCAGCTGTAGACGAGAAATAGACAGTGTTTTCTTAATGTTGAAGGCTTTCGTGATTGGTTCAGTTCAGCCCACGTACTTCCGTGTGTCCGTGAGCTCCAGGTCATGTACGTACGATTCATGGTGCAGGTCGCGTTGTCATTGATTATTTACCAGTTACCTCTGAAACACATGTACGCGATACTCCTAGTGATACAGTGGCTCGTATTAGCTTCCGTTAGATGAGGAAGCTATTCTTTCATTCCCATACCACTCAGCGCACTTATTTGCATTTCCCCAGGAAAGTATTTCTTGATAACAGCTTCAGATATCCAATTAATAATGTCATTCAGGTGTATGACGTATATTTGGTCGGCGGAAATGCAAGTGAATGCGCTGAGAAGTGATAATAAATATATACAGCATAGTTTATTCTCGCTCAAAGCGTGATTCACTGTAACAGGTCTACGCGGCCAACTAGATTTATATTCTTATACAACAGTCATGCAGTATTAAACTCTCCACAAGCCGGTATTACGCGTTGTAATCTCAGGTATCCGGTTGTATGGCGACGCAGCAACCGTTACACAGAATCAAGCAGACCTTAAGTTCTCCCTAAATATCCCATCTTACTGAAGACAAGGTTAAATAATTATTTGCTGAGGAAAACCTGCGCATCAATTATGAGTAGTGAGAACAGTGGACAATGCGTAAAGAAGAGGAAGCAAACCCTGGATGAACCTGAAACAGCCGTAGATGTTCCAAGAATTGAAGCACTCGAGGCATTCAACTCTCTCCTGGATGAACGTCCGAAAGCCAGGTCATTGTTCGCTGATAGCGTCTCTGAGGTGGGAAAATGCGACCTAACTTCTCAATAAGGACAAGCAAGTTGTCACTGCAAACCAATTCTACACAGATATATGTTTCCCTCGTTTTGTCATGAATATTTGTAAAACAATGCCCGAGTACACTCTATTATAATTTACTAGCACTAGTCCAACGCCTTTTCTGATTATGTGTCCGACCCACAATTGCTCAACATGTCGGGCACTGAATAGATTTATTAACCAGATAAGCTTCACGAGTATTTCATGTGGTGCGTTAAATTTTTTTTGAAATATGTTGAGGCGCGCGTTAAGTGGAAACAAGTGACACGCTACTCTGTATCAATTTGCATGCAGGAAGAGAGGGCAAGTGTATGGCAATTCATAACTAACGAAGCAGCCAATGTCTGTGAGAAATACTCGTGGGCAATCCCGGACAACCGGGCTTTGCGAATCCTAGACTATTTCAGTCCAGTGGTCGAAATAGGAGCCGGCTCAGGATATTGGGCGCATTGCATGCGTTCACGTAACATAGAGTGCAGTGCCTTTGACAAGTACTCTACTGCGGCCAAAGATTCCGTCGGTACACTGGAAAGCGTCGGCTGGTCAGAAGTCAAACTGGGTGGTCCTGAAGTGTTACTAGAGGAAGAACATCAAAATGCACGATTCAACCTGTTGTGCGTGATTCTGTGGCTTTGACACTGTTGACATGTCAAATAAGCGTTAACTAACTGCTGTAGAAAACCTTGCTGCTTTGCTACCCTGACGACTTCGAGTTGCGTGACAACGAATCCGAAGACCCCGAAACGCCATTGGCTTTACAATGTCTACAAAATCTCCAGTCGGATACCTTGATACATTGCGGGGAGCTATTTGGAGACACTGCGTCCATGGATCATGCTCCATGGGGCCGAACGACATCCGCGGACGCCCAGACGATTCTATTCTCGCGCTTCAGGTATGTTGGCTGCTGACGCTCGAGATACATAACAATGCTCACTATTGAAAATTTACAGCCTTGAGTATGCTTTTCAAGTATTCCTTGGAAAGAATCTTTGATCCTTTGAACTAGGGTGTCGCAGACACGCAAGTTGACACCCTGTTGCGCAACGTGAAATTGGCTGTGTCAAGCAATACATAATACATAATACACGCTAGAGCTGTCAAACACTGTTTCGACATATCACCGCATTCCTGTGCAATGGACTTTCTCTGGTTGTGATGATTTCATTCACATTGGTGCAGATGCGTTTTGAAAGTCCCACTACCCAGCTGGCCGCATTGCAACGACTTCCTGACAGTGTGGCGCCGTGCTGATACATGCTTCGTATCATTCTCTGATCCAAAGGCAGTAGGAGGTAACGAGGAAGGCAGTGAAGAAGACAGTAGTGACGACAACATGGAATTTGTGTGTAATTTTCGGGATTTTGGTCTTGGAGCTGTACAACCCAAAGATGGCTGGGCACTAAAAGTCTTACAGCATTTGCTATGACATTTATTACAAACAATAGTCAATGCTGTAATCTGTATTTCCTCCCACTGCATCCTAGAGTCTTCTGCCAGGACTGAGAAGATGTCACCTTAGAGAATTGCCAGCTGCAGAAGCCAGAGTCGAAGCAGCCAAGAAGGTCCGGGAGCCTTATTCACTGTCAAAAAGAGTCTTCTTGTCAAGTAGATAGAGCTACTCAGAAAAATCGAATCTTGAACACAAGAATCGACAAGATGTTTCCAAATACTACACAGGCGCCAATAAAAAATGCAAAGTCGCTAATTTTTACACTGGGGTTGAATGATGTGCGGTAAATTGTGAACATGCTATACAGAAGCACAGGAGCCAGTAGAATTAAGACCTCAAAAACTGGTAATCCCAGCACACTTGCTCCCTCCTGCATGATCATGCAATTCAGCAGATGTGATGGTGTTCCCAAGTAAAACCCCAAGCATAACTAATTGGGCTATAGATGCTGCCATGCACTATGATTTTGAAGAATACATACATGCAAGTAAGTCTGTAGATGTTTGACCTCATGAACTATTCTGAATACAAGAACTGTTGAACATTGTCAGAGAGTCAGTTAATTCTGCAGAGCTTAAGGACCCTCATACGTCACATGATAATGTCCCATCGGGTATAAAGAATAAACCAGGTTGCCCAAGGGAACCGACTCAACAACTAGGAACTCTGGTGGCCACTCACGATCTGTCCTCTGCATGTAGGATTAGACTACATTTCTTTGTTAGGGAATGACTTTGTGCACTTGAAACGTCTCGTATAAAAATCTTGAAAAGGTTAGTAGCTTGTGCAATAGCGCACACATAATATCGAATAGACAAGCCATTCCTTCGGTTGAAAAAGTCTTCTGGTGTCACCATCTTCAAAAGCAAGTTGAGCACACCTGGGTCGTTGCAGGGGTCACTTCTTCTGCAATTGCTTGGAATTGCGCCAAAGATGTGAGGCCCAAGATAGCTGGCACACTGACGCCACTCTTGCAACCCTGAGCTTGCAGGATCAACGTTGGTATGGTTCTTGACTTTGACATTATAAAGAACGTGTATAAGAAGCCCCCTTTAATTCGTAAATAATAAGAAGAAAGAACGAGACGAACAGAAGGGCTTACATTATAGTCTGGTAAGTTATCAACTGGAATGAAGTACAGCCCTGACACCGCCTCGAGTTTCCGAAGCGCAAGGGCACAACCAACTGCTAATTATATGGCCCACGCTCAGTAGTAAAGCATAAACATGAGAAATAAATGCATTGTCATGGTAAGTAGGTGGATCACCTAGTTACTGACATCGACGGCTAACATGACGAACAAGGCAAGTGGCAGAGGCTAGAAAAAGCCTCACTCAAACTTAAGCTCCATTGATCTGCTCAGTGATAAAATTAAAGGTGAATTTTTAAAATCAGCATGCTTAATAACATATTCTGTCTTTCATACTCAGCTTGCGTATGATGACCCGCGAGTGGCGTAACTGAGAGCCATGCGTATGTGCTGTCGAATTCCAAGTTCGAATTGCATGAGATTGATATGGTTCAGATAAAACTGAATCACGACCTCCATGAAGTGCGTATACACGCACTGTATGTATTGCGGCATGCGTGCTTACGAGGGGACGACTAGAAACCACCGCAAGGATCAATCGGAACAAGATGTACAAATTGTTACACATTAAAATTTATTTAAGTCCATGAGAGCATAATTATTGCTTACCTTTATAGCATGGCAGCTAGCGACGTTGCGAGCACACCGACACCGTGGGCTCAGCTTCAGAGTTGGCCCAGAAACTGCATGGATTGAGCCATATGGTATTGATGATATTAGAGTAGTATAAGAGAGAATTAGTACGAAACCCACCGACATTATTTCCTTGTTTTGACAGCAACATGTTGCAACGCCGTCTGGAATCTGTCCCTGCTGCCGGGCTGTTTTTACACGTTACCACGTTTCAGTGAACTCAGAACAAAAATCTACGGACTCCCGATGAAAACACACCAACATGACCTCGTTTGGTCCGCCAGTTGTTCGGAGTCTATACTGCCATGGAGCATTGTCAGGGTCTCCATTGTTACAAGACTGGCATGCGCTTTGATACACCCTGATACGCACGCGCATCGCGATGCATCGCGATGTCAGCTGTAACATGCATGATTGGCTCCTGAAGTGAGCTCGGCCGGATTCACCAGGGACGCCTGAAAGTGGACGCGCGTAGCAGTAGCAGATTTGTAACCATCGTGCGAATGATTTAAGCTATGAGTTCAACCTCACTGACATATGCCAACACGGTATCATTTGAACAACGAGCTTGAGTGCTCACCAAATATCATGTCCCGTGAACACGAGATTATTCGTATCCAACGGGGTGCATGTGATTGGCTGTAAATATACGGCATGCACCATCATCCCGGATGTGTCTCGGCACGGGCATCGAATCCAGTGCCCAAACTATGGCTACAGTGACACAATGTTCACTTCGAGCTGTTTCTGAGCTACCTACTACTAGGCTGTTTTATTTTTACCAGGCCAGATAGAGACTGAGTAAAGCAGTTAAACAGGAATGCTCGTCATCCGTGAGTCGCCACTGTTTTGTGAAAGATTTGATAAATCACTCGTAAAGATGACCTCTAAAGGGTAAGAATTCTCATCATATTCTCCAGGACACTCACAAATCTAAGCGTGCGACGCGATATTCTCGTTTTGGTGTAGATCTCGTCCAGGTAGAACAGCATAAGCTCCCGTTCAACCGCAGAAGGTCTCAGCTCTCAGGTCACTCCATCATGAGCCAGGAATGTTATTTCTGCAAGATCATGGCACGTGGGATACCCAGAAACAGCATATTACTTGCAGTGTGAGTCAATTACACCATTCTTCCCGGAAGGGTAGCCATTCTTCACATTCGCCATAACCGAACTAAGCTCAAGCGTACACTCAAATTCATACCGAATTGAACTGCAACTGTCATCGACCTGAGAACACTAATCAAACTGCCATTACGGGTGCCTCAGCTCATGCCGAAGAAGGACAGATAACCAGCAGATGTAGATGCTTCGGGCGTCTTCCAACGCGACAATCCCGCCTTGCACTGTGCCTTCTCTGTATCGCTAAGCGAAAGAAGCTGACAAAGTGGGTCGAGAAGCCGTTCAGCCTCTCCTGTGGCGTACAGGCTGATCACATTCGCCTTCAAGAACTCCATGATCTGCATGGACCAAGCGCACTAAATTCCCAGCTTAAGAACTGTCATGCAGGAATACTTACTGCACGGAAAATTGAAGTGTGAAATTCGAAAACTGCATGGCTAAGAGACTGTCAAGTTGAATTGAAGGTATGCAAGACATTGCAAAGGAAGGCACATTACAAGCAGAGCCTGTACCTGGGCATTGCCACTACGCTCAGCACGTTGGTCAGCTAAATCAATAGCCCGGATTTCTTCCTTCAGGAGGATCATCTGGGCTTCTGCGCGCTGAGCATCGCAAACGAGCTCCTGATTCTCCTCCTCGAGCTCCGAAATGCGCTCCTGCAGGGCCTGGATTTCGTGCATGGCCGCTGAAGGTGCCGAAGCAAAATTGCCTGCCAGCACACTCTTAGACAAAGACTCCTGGGCGGCAGATAGCAGCCCACCCACCGGGGCAGGGCTATCTACAGCAGGACCAGTGCGAGAAAACGACAAAAAGTCTCCAAGCTCGAAGTTGTCGTCCGGGGACTGCCGGGGGGGGAGATCCCCCGCATGGTCAAACGGCGTCCGGGGGTCAATACCCGGGTGTCGAAGGGGGGGTGTCGCCGGGGGCTGCATGGACTGCGCACGTAGCTCCTCCACCTCGGCCTTCAGGTCAGCAACTTGCTCCAGTGCCTGGGCCAGCGCAGCATCACGCGCATCCAGCATTTGGGACGCCATCTGCTTGAATGCAGCCAGCTCCAGCTGCGAATTCCGCACATCAGTTAGCGCCGCCTGGAGCTGCGCAGCAAGCCCGGGGTCTTGCGGTGCAGGTTCCAGCGTCGGGGTGGACTTTGCGGTCACAGCAGCAGCCTCCGCAGCCTCCAATCGTTTCTCAGCCTCCTCCAGCTCAGCTCTGAGCCCCGCACACTCTTCAGCCATCTCATCAGCTCGCCTCTCAGCTGCCTGCACCCCCCCTCTATTCTAGCAAACGATAATCCAGGGTTAATTAATAAACAAACAATCTGGTGACCTTGCCGCAAGTCACAGTTCAGAACACATTGGGGATGGGCGCTGTGAACCTGCGCAGCGCCGTGGGCGGCGTCCAAGGCGGCGGCGGAGTCTTGCTCCCGCCGGGACAAGTCGGCACGCATCTCTCGAACCAAAGCCAGGGCTTCGGAGGCCCCTGTGTCAGGGTTGGGCTGCTTCTGCCGCTCCGCTGCAAGCTGCTCATCTTTCTGCGCCAGCAGCGCTTGAGCGCGGCTCCTGTATTCAACCCCCTCCTGCCTGACGCGATCAACTTCACGCTCCAACAACTGTGCCTTCGCCTCCGCCGATGCAAGGCTGACCCCCAGCGCCTCTGCATGAGCCCGTGCCTCAGCCACCTGGACCAATTGCTCAAGTTCAGCCAGATGTCAACAGAAGTCACAGCACACTGCCCCATTGTTGACATTGTATCACTAGCATAGCACTTCAGTGACCACCACACTACCACCCCAGTACTCACAACGCAGATCTTCAGCAATGGGGATTATCACTTTGACATGAACCTTCAACTCTGGAGTTTTTTGGGACGTTGCCACAGGGAGGTTGATTAGCTTGTCATGTGGGTATGATGAGGATGGACTCATCTGTGCAGCTTTGAGACCTGATCCCGCAGATTGTACACCGCACCTGGACCTTGGCACTCGATTCTTCACTAGCCGCAGCATCCACCTTGTGCCGCAGCTCCCCCAAAGCCTTCTTCAGCCGCACCTCCCTCGCCGCAGCCTCTTTCACAGCGCGCTCTTTCTCTGCTGCTGCACCAGCAGCTGCCTCTTCAGCAGCTGCTTTCTCACCCACTGCCCGGTCCCTCTCAACCACCAGCTCAGCCCGAGCAGCCTCAGCAGCGTCCCTGGCCTCACAAGCCTGAGCAACGTCCTCATCAGCAGCCAACCGATACGCCACCGCTTCCGCTTTCGCCTCCTCTACAGCCTGCGCCCTTGCCGCGGCAACTGCCTCTGCCTCAGCCACCCTCTGCTGCTCCACCGCAACCCTCTCCTCTGCTGCAACAACATCTTCGTGGCGAGCTTTCAGTGCCGCTTCAACCTACGCAATTTCGAACACAATGTAATGCAGATATCCTGTTCCTGGAGTGCCAAAACACAAGTAAAATCCGCACTTCGGCCCGGAGCTCCGCCATCTGCGCATCATACAGGGCTTTCGACTTCTTCAACGCCGCAGCAGCCTTTCTCCGGGTTTCAGGCTCAATAGAAGCTGCCAAGAACTGAGCCTCCTTGAGCGCAGCATCCCGCTCTTCAACCGCAGCCTTCAATTGCTCCTCACCCTCAGATATCTGGCCAGTCAGCCGGACAACCTCAGCATCCAGCTCTGCTTCACGGTCTGGTAACCTGGTGTCATCTGGAGCAGTTGTTCCGCCACCCACAAGTGCCCCCACACCACCCGCTGCTATCCTTACCTCAGCAAGCATGCCGCCTACGGCTTCCGCTAGTCTCCCAACAGTTTCCTTACCTGGTGATGCCTCCACCTGTGCAGTTGCACTCCGGTCAGCCCCACTCAGTGCTAACTTCCAACAACCTATGTTTGAGCTAATAAAATAATAAAAAGGTTGTGTTGTTTCCACCTGCGCTAAGAGGGTGTAATAGCAACAATCCGCGAGCAACGTCGTTCTCCGATTAAGGTCCCCAACCATGAGGATTGCGCACTGGGATCTCCTACGTCTACAGAGACTATCATGCCAAGCTGAGCTACACTCTCACGATGACTGCACTTGCCAGTTGAACTCTCCGTTCAGTGTCTACCTACGCCACTGTGTTGTCGTAATTGAACGCTATTTTTGAAATTCCCTGCTGGTGGCGCAAGCCACTTGGACTGACAGATGGGCCCAAGGTATTCAGTAATGGAAGGGAGGTGCCCTCACTACTCCTGTGTACTACCACTCCATTGTGTTGCAGGCGATACATACCCGATCCACAGCCCTGAACCACTGTAGATGCATGAAATCTACTCTTGACATATCATACAACCTATCGTATGTTCTATGTAAAGCAGTCTTATCAGACCTTCTGAAGAGGAGATGTTGTGGTTAAGACTTGAAGTCGGTGAGTTGGTGGCAGGGGGCTGAGAATATGGTTTGGGGGTCAGGAACACATCAGTTTTGTGTGCAGAGTGTTGTGGGCCGTGGAGGGGTTATGACACCTCAGGAGTTTGTGGTGACAGCCACTAGCAAATTCCTGTCAGAAAAGGTGATCAAGGAGATGTTTTTGTGTATGGACAAAGACCAGGATGGGTGGATCAGTGCTGGAGATGCGCACTTGGAGCTTCAGCCCACAGGGGTGCATATTTCAGTGGAAGAGCTCAACCGCTTGTTTACTAAATACACCAAAAAGCTTCGAGTTGGTAATGAGGCTAAAAGTGTCGACGGTGCGTCCTACGCTCGGCGCTCGGCGCCAGGTCACAGGTCACATCACGGCAGTTTGGTAAACAAGAGCGTTAGGGGGGGTGTGATGCTGTGGTGTGCGCAGGTGTGATGCATATTCACGAGTTTAAGGAGCTGATGCTGCCGTTTTTTTCCCACCATTTAAATAACGACTTTGATGCTATCATGTCTGCGTTTCATGACAATCAGCAGTCGACGCCGTTTCACAAGCTGGCGCGGAGGGTGATTGCGGAAAGCCTGCTGGCGAATGAGAGTGCCATCGCGCACATCCGCAAAGCGTTTGAGCAGCTCGACAAGGAGGGGAACGGCTTTCTGACGCTGCGCCAGCTCCACATCGGCATCCAGAAGGCAGGGTATGTCATGTCGGAGGATGACCTGAACCGCGTGTTCAAGGAGCTGGATACGGATTGCACGAACAGGGTGAAGTACACGGAGTTTGTTGCCGGTGCAATTGATAGCCATGTCTTTGTGGCCGACGCTCTGCTGCAATGGGTTTTCAACTTTATTGATGACGACGACAGCAATACGATCACTGAGGACAACCTGCGGGTGCGTATTCTGCTCGAACGTTGGTGCTGTTGTTGTTGTTACATGGTGAGAGCGGGAGGTTTGGTGCTGTAGAAGCTCCTTGGGCGTATGGACTGGGGGGAGAGCCTAAAGGAAGAGATCTGGGAGGCTGCATGTGATGAAAACGGGCAGTATGAGGAGCTGACTTTCGAGCAGTTCAAGCTGCTGCTGGTGCGTGATAAAATCAAAGGGAAGAATGCGGCAGGAAACAGCTCGGGGGACTTGGACCGTTTGTCGGCGTCCGTGGAGGTGGTGAATGGGGTGGAGGTCAATGGAGAGAGGTCGGGAAGCCTGGAGTCAGAGCTGTCTATGGCAGCCATTACGACGACCCGGATCCACCCAAGCTCTTTGAATGCTGCCAAAGCGTTCTCCCCGCAGCGTCCGGTATCTCAGGAGCTGGAAAAGCAGAGCAGCGGGGCCAGCACCCCTGGGTCGCAGCACGTGACGTTCACGAATGTTGCGGGTGCGTCAGGTTCGCCGTTTTCGCAGGGCGGCGTCCAGCCGTCCCTGGTGGGGCAGCCGTCAGCGGGGGGGAGCCTTCGGCCGATCAACACGCTGCCGAACATCGGCGAGCACGACCTGGAGGTAAAACGCGAGGTGAGCGCCCAGATGTCGGGAGTTAGCTCGGCCAAGGGCGGTGTGACAAGCCCGTTTGATGAGAGCCTGCAGGACAGCAGCGACGAGGAAGAGCGTCGCCCGGCCTTGCTGACCAAAACTAGAACCGGGGAGGACCCTGCCTGCTTGCCACGTACGTCTGGAGAAGTTTCACACGCCCAGCAGCCAATGCACTCGCCACCCCGGACTTTCCTGGGTGAGCCTGAAACACCCAAGTGTCTTCCTCAGCAGATGAGCCGTGCTGGCAGTGATTCCACTAGCCCCCCGAGAGATACCACTCCTCCCACTGCATCTATGTCACAACCATCTTCCACTTCCCCCCCTCCTCAGGTTCGACCTCTCACATGTGCATACTGCAGAGCACGTTCGAGTTCAAATTTTGTGGCCATACGACAGTAGGGCTGGTAACTCAGAAAACTGAGAATACCTCGCAGTGCAGGGAGGTCAACTCCCAGCTACATCTCCAAAAGCAACACCAAGTACTCAAGCTGCTCCATAGCCGATGCCGTCCTCCACTGTACAATGGAAAAGAGGATTAGCACAGATGCTAAAGAAACTGTTTAAGAAGGGCTAGCGAGATCTATACATTACGCCCTGTTGTATAATTCCGTCTTGATACTGATTTACACATGATAGAGGAAGGGTTTGCAGCTAGGTCGTATGTATGCTGCGTACCCAGTTTGGCGCTGTAAGGTTATAATGCTGTAATGAATTCGGCAGCGAGTTTTTTGGTTCCATTGTAGAATTTGCACCACAATTACACTGAGTTACAACCTTCCGTGTGTTAGGAATTTTGTCCACTCTTTAACAATCGTATTCAGTACATGAATGAGAAGTACACACTAATGAAATCTGGCAACCCAAGCTAGTATGAACAACCTGACTGTATTCCCTCCGGCAGGCTAACAATACAAAACAAGC
>JAULKQ010070940.1:0-19726 GCA_032356285.1 Smithsoniella earleae | reverse complement strand
CGTAGATAAAAATTAGCTGAGTCGTACGTGAGGTTTTAGAAGTGCCGAAGTTGTGTTGTCGTGAAGCAAAAGGTGTTTCAGGTTTGTCAGATTTCACAATTTTGTGCAGACGTACCGCACAAGCGCCGTGAAGCGCAAAATCCCTTCCTTTTGATTAGTTGACTGTTTATTTGTGTTGTTTGAGGCCGTTGCGCCACCAGCGGGAAGTTTGCGTTTGCACGATGGCCAACCATCGTACATGTTCGGCATCAGCATATGCCGAGGCTCAGTGATGCGAGCTTGAATTATCCCTCGTTGTTGTTTTTGTGCTTTCCTGGGCGGTTCGGGTTGTCTTTAGTCAAGTACTACGGGCGTAGGCGTATATGCGCACAGCACTTCGTGAGGAGTTTGTGATGCAATTAAATTGTCTGTTTGACGTCACTTTGTTCCTTCTTCCGCTAAATTTTTGCCAGTGTTACGGCAAAAATGGTGCCTCGAATGCCTGTAACGTCAACGATCGCCTTTTTTTCCTTGTTTAGTAATTGTTCAGAACAGTTCGGAAGTATATATGCAAAAGCACGGGGCACCTGGTTTCTATTTCACATTGCTTCGTATCCTTCTCTGCGTGGATATCCTTGTCAGTCACCGTTATTGCAACCATTTGCGCAGGATTACCCTTGTAGTGTGGCAGATGGGAACGATACAATCCTGCTGCTGCAAGCACGCCCACACCCAGTAACTGGTTTATCAGTTGGGATCATATACGATTGCGCATCCGCGAGTACTAGTCCGCACAGGTAGGAAGAAGATTGGGTAGTTACCTGGGTACGTGATAACCGAATACTTGCATGCATGTACACGCGCTTCTTGGAGGTGTCACGATGGGGAGTGGCGTTGCATCTTGATATCGTATACCCTTGCAACACTTGGATCTTAGTCAATTAATATTCATTGAACTGGATATCTGTGCTGCTTCGTCAATATAACGGAACATACACAGCACGCTCCCGACACTGTGACAAGTTGGCTAGTATTTCACCGTTAAAAAAATGGCAAGAACCAAGGCAACAGCGAAATTAGCAAGGGAAAACCCTATTCGTGTTCCTCGTGCAGAGGCGGAGCCTGACATGGAAGATCAAGTGGATACGGAGGCACCACCGATGGAGCAAGCTGGACCGAGCTCTCGGACTGCAGGCTTGCGCAGAGTACGGGCTGGGCCCCTCAACGTACCAGGTAGGGATCCAGGATGGAATCAGGGCGGGTTAGCTGGTTCTGAGGTGGCAGACCTGCAGCGAGAGGGGGCCAGCTTGGCGAAACAAGCTGCGAACCATATGGTTGTAGCGGTGCGAGGGCTGGACCCCATCCTCGTCACAACCAACGAGAGGGCAAGAGTGGCACTAAATGCTGGTTTTGGTGCGTTTATGTGCGCCATTGACATCACTGGGCCGCATGACGTCCGTTATGCTTGTGGAACCTGGGTCAAGCTGTCACCGCGACATCATCCACAGCATGCCCAATAAGTGGCTCCCGATTTCACGGCATAACAGTGGAAAAGGGAAGACGAAATCATGTAATTTTAGTACCTTCTTTATCAGGCCAGTACCGCGCGTGCGACGCGCATATCTATACACAAGCAAGTACATGCTGTGGGGCAGCATCGCAAAGCATGTGTACGACAAAGTAATCGGAACTGTACGAGTCCGGACAGGACAAAGCATTTATCCGTTATATGAAGTATTCTGCGTTATGCAGGGAAAGCAGCTAACGTTTACAGAGTCGGCATAGCAGGAGCCGAAATCATGTACTACATGTGGCTTCAAGCCACTGCTGCATGGGGCACCGTCCAACTCGCAAGAGTTCACGGTTGGACACAACCTGAGCCCAACGAAGCCCAGCTCCTCCGTGACCCCGCGATCCCCGGCGTGTTCTGCTACATGGATCAGTACTGGGCGGGCGTGGAAGAGCAGAGAAGGGCGCGAGAGGTTAGAAGAGAGGCTGGGGAGAGTGTACCCGAGCCCGTGCAACCAGACAGCGCATACTACTCGTTGGAGGTGAGACCGTTGGCGTCCATCACCGTCGACAGCGCCCGAGTGATCGATAAGATAAGCTGGGAGGACGGAGTAATGCATATAGAAGAGGGTGTTCTTCCCGTTGACGCGAAAAGTGCGCTCTCCCGCATGCCTGCGTTTCGTCCCGACCAATCTTGTCATGAGCACGCCTGCGTTTACGGCAAGAGAAGGCGCAATAGCAGTATACCGCGGATAAGTGCGCGTACGTCTCGTAATGGCATGCGTGCACAACAAGTACACACGGCACGCCACGAGTTTAGGGACGAAATTGTAGTTAGATATAATTACACAAATGACGGGATAGTCGAACGTGCTTGTACGATTGCCAATGTGAGCGATCCAGTGCAGTGCATATGCAGCAGGCAACTGACGGAGTATTCTGATGCACCGATTACTAGATCCTGGGATTCGGGGTGAGTTTTCTATGAGGGAACATTCTATGAGAGTATTTTCTATGGGTGTATGTTCAAAGGGATAGGTATGAGTCGTGGCGGGAAACCTGTCAGTTTCCCGCAGTGACCACGGGGCTGGGTGCGGTCACCACCAATGGCTAAGATAACTGGCCCTCAGCCACACTCCGGTCAATTAGTTACTGACAACATCTTGATTTGCCATGTTGAGTTCCTTTCCAAACACAAAAGCAGCCTTGCATCGTGCCCTGCGACGCTCGACATTGTAAGTGAGTAAGCCACGTGGCGTTGCTGGTTGTAACGTTTTGGCCGGACATAGCAGCCCGTCCAGCTGAAGCTATTAAGTAGCGTTTGGCTTGCACATAGGTTTTCAATCTGTCAACCGTTAGAAGCGGTCGTCGGACATACTGCAAAGATGCCGTTTTTAGTCCAAGGTCAACGTCAGACTCCCTGGACCACTTTCAAGAACATCAACTTGGTATAATATCACTCTCCTATTGTTCAAACTTGAAGAGAATATAGAGGTTTTTGCCCACACATCGACCGCTAAGAAGACGTTGGTGAAATTGCAAAGTTGGTAAGGCGGTAGCGCGTAACATTCAACATTAACTAAGCTCTGCAAGAAAGCAGATCTCCGAATTATGGAACATATTCTGCGTATTGCTACATTCTGTAAGCACGTGCGTACTTAATAGAGTAGTGGGAATCTCATCTCTGGAGGGTTCTATCGTTGCAACGGCTCGCAGTGTTCTTGACGCAGGTCGAGCTGCACTGCAATGGTTCCACATGTTGGTCTCTTTCGTGTACGGTAATGCCTTGAAAAGATAGCTTTTCATGGAATGAGTACTGGCAGGGTCGCTGGCTCATAAGGAGCCGCTGTAATAAATAACTTAACACCAGGCTTGTCATAGATACTTGCGGGCGCCAATCCTGCAGGCCAAAAAATCAAATGAATAGCTAATGTTGATAGTGTAACCTAGTTCAGCCTCTTGCGCGGCGATTGCCCTGCAGTGTACTATAACATGTCTTTTCTGTAATTTGGTAGGTCATGAGCAATTTACCTGACCCACAAAGATCTAAATCATCAAAAGCTGGTTTCGTATTTTCCTGCAAAGCCTCACTGTTTGTACTATCCAAGATAACTGAGATGTGTACAAAACGTGGCTCCTGCGATCTGTTTTAGACCTGGTAAGTTGACGCTCTGGTTTCATAGGTGAGTAAGTGGTGTCCCGAAGACCGATGGATTTTGCTCCAAAGGACGACTGAAACCGCGCAAACGGTAGCACTAGTAACAGAACATATGTAACGTGCCATCTTTGCATCGATAACTCGGTGCACAGGAAAGGCTAAAGCATCTTTTTTTACGACCCAAAGTATACAATTTACATGTCAGAATTTCCATCTTACACGTCGTAGGGTAGACTGTTCTCGGCCACAGAGACACTCAACCCACTCTAACTGTTTGTGCTCAGCTGTGTGTACAGTGGCATGCGCAGATTCCGTGCTGAACATGTCAAAGTCGGATAAGTAGGGGAAAATTCCCAAATATATACCGTATATAGATAGAAAGTCACGTGGGCCACTACCACGTGTAATGGGCTGACAGTGACCCATCTAACGTTTGTGTGAAATCATAACAAGTTGGGGGGGTAAGCGTAGCGTACAACCGGGTTCTAGATCTTTTGTACATCACACATCACACACGCATACAACCGTTAAAAGGCCGAAAATAATATGGTGGTGTATTTCAAGCCTGGCAGCCAGTGTGCCCGCTAGTGGTGGTGCAGAAAGTCAGGCACGATCAGACAGTCTACTGTGCACAGACATAATCCACGGGTGCTGTACGTATCCCAGGCCTTGCCAGTGCCTGCAGATTTAAAGGACATGTCTCACGTGAGATGGCAATCGTGTTGACGAGGCACTCGGTACACCCACCTGATTTCCCTCGCTGACATTTGAACTGAAACTTGATATTCAGCATATAATTGGCGCCAGCAAGACCGAATAACTACCATGTGACATGTATCCGAAGTCGCTAGTGCTTTTATCCTGTAACCAACCCGTGATACTACCAGCCAACAAGATTATCAACACTTGCCTGGACTGCTCTCGTCCATATGCAGTAAATGTAAACAGGGACGACTACATCCCCAATATCCTGCACTACCTCCTGGATAAGAACGTCCCCTCCAATTACGAGGAGCTCAGCGCGGCGAAGGAGGCATGGGAGAAAAGAAACGAGCATCGGCACCCGGAGCGCTTCAGGCACCCCCGCGACCTGTCCATTTTTCCCGTCGGCGGGAAGACAATGGCCTCATTTTTATGCATGCGGGACCCCGTCGCTGCACCGGGTTGGTGGAGGGAATTCGAGGACGACCCCCACTCCAAGTGTGCGGATGGGCGGACCCAGCACGTCGTAGACATGTGGGAGGCCGCTAACCGGAGGGAGTGGCTGGCGTACTGGGGCGCGCGGGGTGTGCGGGGCAGGTTCATGGACCGCGTGTGCATGGGGAGTGTACTAATGGCCAAGTTGCTTGAGCACATAAGAGTGGGGGAGAACATGCGGCCATCAGAGAGGAAGCCCACTCTCATCAACATTTGCGCAATCCTGCACTGCTTTGCCGCTATATGGGTGAGGTACGCGCACCTACGCAGGATGAAGGTACTGGATGACCTCGCAGAGGCCGGTCGGCAGGAGGAGGCCATACCGGAGCTTTCGGGGACCTACACCGAAGTGACGCAAATCCTCGCCGAGATAGCGGGCAGCATCATGCCCGAAGATCGTAAGTGGCCGTGGCGTCTGGAACCAGGTCGAGTGGCGTGCGAACAGTCGGCTAACGTCATAACGGAGTTCATGAAGCGGACGGAAGGGCGAGCGGAACAAGGGGGGTATAGCAGCTGGGTGCACGAGGTTGGAGCGAATGTAGTCGTGGTGACCGCCCTGGCCAGCACCCGAGTGTGTTACCCGGACGTGGGGGGCGCAACAAAACACGACGAGAAGGGGAAACCGTCCATAGGGGCCGTGGTGCGTATTTGCGAAGACAACGCATGGACTGCGAATTGCATATATGGCCGGTGAACTGAGATACATGGCGTCCATGCAGGCAAGGTCGTCGCTTGTGAAACGGGTGTTGAGGGACCTGGTTGACAGGATGGAGACTCCCTCACCTTTGCGCTCACACTGGCACGGGTTATTGCCCTTCCTGAGCGGCGATCACACCCGCCAACCGTACAAGAGAGACGGACCCCGAGTGATGGATTGGAACACCCAGGCGCTACTGGACGAAGCGGATACATGGGACGACCTGAGGGCGGCCGTGAAGATGGTGTGTGCGGCGCACGTGCTCGATGGGGATTACTCGGCAGCGGCGCACGAGCAACGCCGGGTTCTTGGCATGCCCGCCCAGCAAGAGCCAGATAGGGGCATGACCGATACCGCCGAGGGTAGAGCATCTTCGGGACGAGGTCGGGGTCAGGATATGCCCAGAGGTGGCAGGGGCCAACGAGGGGGGCGGGGCAAAAAAGCTGCCAGCGGCTCGACCGGCAACCGAGGAAAGACGGGCGGTGGCGGAAGCACTTCCGCTGCTGGGCGCGCAAAAGGCAGAGGGCGGCCTGCCGGCGGTCGAGGAGGCGCAGCGAGGGGCGGTGTACGCGGAGGCGACGAGACGGAGTCGTTAGTCGGCCGCGGTACAAGTGGACACGAGGGGACAGGAGGAGGAGTACCGGGTGAGGGGCACTTCAATTGTTCACAAAATGCTGCTGTTGAGACGCACGCCGTCTTATGAACGCGTGTCCAAGTATGCAGGTAGAGACAACGACGAGGATTCCGGAGGCCCGCCCGGCCGTTTGAGTTCCAGCGACGACGACGACGGACCACCACCAGCCCCGGACAGGGCGGGCAAACGAGCAGCGGTGATGAGACCCTTGGACGGGCCCACATGGAGGCCACCGACTTGGTCGGGGTCAGACTCCGACCTCGCCCGGCCCAGCGAGGGGGGGCCTGGAGAAGAGGGGCGCGTTGACGAGCACGGGCGGGAATCACGCGGAGGAGATGGACAACCAGCCCAGGCCGGCCCAACGGGTACGGCGAGGCAATATGAATGATCCCGCAGGGAGACAGACGCCATGTGCCGCACAGAGTATTATGTGCAGGTGGGGGGGCCTCAGACACTGGCGACACTGGGGTGGACGGCAGAGGTGTCACCGCCCACACACAGGGAGGCGCGGGCAGCGATCCGGCGCCGCAGACCCAATCCGGCGCCGAAGGGCGGAACAGACGGGAGGGGGGCGCAGAGCAAGCCCAAGGCGGGGACAGCGGATACCACCGGGACGATGCGGAATGCAGCGGTGGGCCCCCGTTAGACAGTCCAACTTCCACGCCACTTAATGGCGCAGGCAGGCCTGACGAGGCACAAGGCGCCCATTCGCGCTCAGAGGCCCCGGAGGCCACTGCCGGGGAGCATAGCAAACCCCCAACGGACTCCCGGGGGGAGGGGGTCCAGGGGGGTACACCGGCACCAGACCCCCCCCTCGAGGCCTCTCCAGGCCTCCCGATGGGACCACCGGCAGGCGTAAGGCAGGAGCCATCGGAGAGGACGCTGGGCCTGGAACACAGCGGACGGGGATGCCAGGAGGGGGGAATCAGGACAGGGACACAGGGAGGAGCTTGTAACACGCAGGGCAGCCTCGCGGACGGAGGGATTACCGGCGATATCCCTGCAGATGTCGAACAGCAAGCGTTCCCATCCCCCTCCAGCGTCCCTGCCCCATGTTCCGAAGCGGACGTTACGGAGCTGGTCAACGCCTGGATCGTTGACCAAACGCAAGTCCCGCCACGCGACGAGGAGGTCCAGGCAGTCGACCCAGCTCAACTCCAAGGTCAACAGGACCTGGCCATGGGGGGGCAGGGGGGCAGTCGCCGACACGCCCCGGCTCCTCTGCAGGGACAAGAGGGCGACGCAACGGCCGAAATGCGGTCAGCATCGAACGCCGCGGCAGATGACGGGGTGAACGCGACGGAGGGCCCAACAGACGCTGGTAGTGAAGAACGGACCATGACGGAAATGACCGCCTGCCAGGTCCGCCCCCACACTGTAGAGGCACCCCCTGGCAACGGAGACAGCCCGCACACTACGGAGCCCAACGGACCGTGCGACGGAGACCAAGAGTGCCGGGACCCCACCGGGGGGCACGATGGCGAGCCGCCCCGGCCACATACACAGGTGCGTGCGATCACAATCCCCCCCCCCTCACCAAATAAACCACAAGCGGCGGCCCAATCACAAGGAAGACGGCCCACAGGTCAACCAAGGAGCTTCAGAGCCCCCAACAGACGGGGCAGCGCCCACCGACTGCACAGAAGAGGACACGGTGCGTGCATGTCCCACCCGCATAGCAGCGAAGTCCGGGGTAAGTACAGCGGAACCCCTGCATGAAGACGCGACCGAAGGTCGCAGCCCGGAGCGAGGCACGGTGCCATCGGGGGGGGTCGAAGAAGAGGGAGCACACGCTGCGGGCCAAACGGACACTACCGAAGTGACCGCACACGAGGCGGTCAACGCCCCACACCCCCTCGCTGATGAAACCAGCGCCGCCCGCCGCGTCGCCGAGGGTGCGCAGGGACCGGGGTCGAGGCAACTGTCCTCCCAGGCACCCGCGGCGTCCCAGGACGGGGACGAGGCGCCAGGGCTATTGTGGAAGCGCCCAACGGACGCTAGCTCGGCGGCCCCTACACACGACCTATCAATTGGAGCAGGCGACGACCGGGGTCCGGAGGGGCGGGGAGAGGACGAAGACGCCGGAGGGGAGGTTGACGGGGCTGCCCCCCCGGACACAGCGCCGGCGATGGCCCCATTTGTACCGGTATGGACCAATACCACGCGCCTTATAACGGCTACATGCATCACTGATCCTCGAATACGATATATAACGGACGCAGGAGGCCCCCGGGGGTACGGACGGCGAGGGAGGGCACGTCGGCGACGATCACCCAAGTGCGAAGAACCTAGGACAGGAAGGCGTACATGCACCGCCGACCACCGACGGAGTCGGCACAGGCGAACCAGGCGCCGAGAAGCCGCGAGAACGCACAAAGCGGGGCAGGAAGCGCACCCTCCCTCCCGGAACCGATATCCTCGCCCAGGGATGGGGTACGAAAAGGCACAGAGGGACAACTACGGGAACCCAGCTGACGAGCCAGACGCAGCAATCGGGACTAGAGGGGCCCGGCGCTATCCAGCCGTTCGATCGGGCAGCGTCTATGTACACCACGATCGATGGCGACCAAAGGGGGGAGGCACAACTGCGGGACAGCGGTGGTCGGCGGAAGCGCACATTGAAGGAGTCATACCGCAAACTGCGCAAGAAGTTGGAGCGCGCGAGAGAGGCCCTCAGGCGTATGCGACAGTCCCAGGGGGTGGAAGAGGAGTCCGAGGACGAGGTGCGAAACAGATAGGAGCACTAACACGTCACAGGAGGACTGGACAAGCGGGGGGAAACAGTCCCACTTCACAGCAGTACGGCACGTGCAGGAACTGAGCGATGGCGTCGTGGAGATATCGGACTCCGAGGAGGCGCCGCAGGAAGGTCAACACCAAATGCCTGCGAGCCAGCCATCCAGCAGTAACCCTGCATGCAGCACATCGCCCGATGCCGTGGACCGTGGCGTGACGGAGTTTTCGAGGATGAAGGCGACCCTGGGACTCAGCGACGAGGAGGTCAGGCAAATAATGACTCGCATGCTGGCAAAATGAGGAGGACGGGAACCCATCTGACTGGCTTGAACGAGTCGGTGATAACGAGCGTGTAACGACGCGCCGACCAAGATCGACTTTACCGTAGGTGGAACAGGCACCGAACAGATAGACAGCATAGTAATCTCGGATTAGTTTGCGGTATAATAGTAGCGGTATCATTCTAGTAGCTGTAAAATAAGACACCAGGAGTGTGTGTACAGTTCTCACGGAGGGACGCAATGGCGAGTGGTGAGGAGGCACGGGTGCCGCCAACCACAGTGACCCAAGGCGTCCGTCAGGAATTTTGGTTTTGACGACGTTGGTAGCAACTCCAGCTGAGAAAGAGTGCAAGGGCCGTCGTAACTAGCAGAGCGAATTTAGTACGACACAGTAGGCAGTTACAATGTAACAAGAACGCAAGGGAGCAAGCATGTACTGATGCATTATACACCACCTGAACGGGCTGACAACTGCAGCACACTATATAGTTACATGGACGTGTGGGTGCAGAACAATTGGCAAGGATGGAGGAGTGGACACCAGCCGCACATCCCACGCCCCCCACACACACACGCCTCCACCCTGTCAAACACGGACTGGGATCTCCTACCAGGCTAGACCTCCGAAATACACGACACCCAAGTACGATACAACGGAAGACAGCAGCGCGTGTGTACCCCGCTACACCACCATGCGACGGGACCCGGTGTGGCAACAGGCATTACACGAGCTCCAATACAGATTCTCGGTCACCGTACCGGCCCCCACAGGTAAGGAGACGTCGCACTCCTCCCCTATGCCTACGTCCTTGCGATTGACTGGGTCACGTGCTCGGCTACCTCGGGTCCTTGGCATATGCCACACCCGCCTCGGTGATCACAAAGTGCTACTGCACCGACACATGCATAAACAACCCACAAGTACGCTAAAGTAGACTAAACATGTAACTCGCATTCTTAAACTCAATAGCGAACTGGTCCTTTAGACGATGAGTTTCTAAGTGTATGAACGGGCTGTTCAAGAACAGTCCCAGATCTAATTCGATCACAGAGTTACAAGGTAAGCAGAACTCGGGCGGTTATGAATACAGCGTGTGGGCCCATTCCCGGATACAGTTGCATTTTTGCGGCTGGTCCGGCGGGACTCCGTAACAGTTAACTCCAAATATTCATTCTTATTATCATGTCCTCTATAGTTACCGACGCATAGTGTTTCGCGAGTTTCCAATTTGTTAGTAAATCCAGCGAGAATTGACAAAACGCGTCACGAGATTCAGCGCGCGCGGCTGTCTAAACTCGTACATCCGCACGCACACGAAGTCTCTTACGTGTTTACACACAAGCGTCACACAAGGATATAAGGACGAACTACCACCAAGAGGACACTGATGTCCCCCACTGGGTAGCGGAACACAAGTGACATTATCGTGTGGGGCCTTAAAGAGCTAAGTGGGTGCGTCGTGCCACACACAGGGGCGACGCATACATGCTAAATTTGTAACCGTACGCAAGTACGGCTACCGCGTCGCAAACAAGTAAGACCGACGACAAGTCATCCAGCTTATCAGCATCTGTTCGTTACGTGGACGTCGTTGCTCTGTACTCAACAGCACGCAGCCGTAGAGAAGTGTTCGATGACTCGTGCACTTGAAAGACAGGCGTGCCGTCACCGGCGTGTAGTTATCGACCCACGTAACAGGAGCACATTGCACAGGAAGCGCCATCTAACTGCGTCGCACGACTGCATGAACGGGAAGCAGCTGATGGCTCTCATGACGCGGATCAGCGAAACCAACCCACGCAGGCGTGCCACGACGAACTACGTGGCCACCAGTTCAAACACGCATGCAATGCGAATCAAGGCAGGGTCAGCCATTTTCTGGCGACACTTGCAACGATCCAGATTAACGGAAGACTCGCGACCAGGAGTAACATACGTTGTATTTTGTAATCTATGTTTCAGCGTTAACAGAGTCTACGGAGTACTTACGCGCTCCGCTTCCTTACCACAAACCACACAGAAGATACACAAGAATGGCTCGAGGAAATCCGCCTCTTGGTCCTGCATGCCAACCCAGGCCACTAACTGATGTTCTGCATAATCCAGCTGAAGAGGAGGCGCAACCCCGGCCCGAGGGAAGAGGGGCCAGCACGTCCAGATCAGTCATAACCTCTACAAGCCACACACGCCACACTGAAGCCGACACAGCGGAGCGGAGGCGTCAGAGAGTGGCCAGTACTGCCACGAACGACGCGTACAGGTTAGCATGTGGAATCCAGCGGACAGTGGCCCGATACATGTTTGGCCCGCTTCCCGATCCCCTACATTACCAGCAGGTCAACCGCTGCATAGGTACGGGCTCTCAACCGGTTCGTTATCCACCACATCACGTAATGTACCCGACCCTGCGTGTAAGCTTGTTCACGCACAATCGTCATATATTGCACATCAACTGACGACGCTCCGTCTCCACCGACGTGACGGGATACACTGACCTAAGCGGAAATAGTTGATATCTAAACACAACGAAGCCGATACGAATTGACGTGCGCAGCCGAAGCCACATCAGCGGCGTACACTCAATACGGCACGGGAGGACAGCTTTTCAACCACCTAACACTGGCATACGCGGCGCGTGTCACTATACGCAAGGCACAGTCAATGGGCTTGGTGACGGCGGAACCTAGTGAGGCGTCTATCAACGTGGACCCCGCAAAGCCAGGTGTATTCGCCAGGATCTCCACGGACGACAGGGATGAGGGCGCCATCAACGCCAAGGAAGTCAGATTGAGTGACGTGCACTTGGAACCGCTGACTGCACGGTCCATCGGGCCATCACAGGATGCCAGGCTGTCCATGAGTGTGAACAGTACGCTTCCGATGAACTCCCGGCAATGTGAACCGCACAAGCACACACCCCTAACCATCGCAACCCTCAGATGTATAGCAAGCAATGTTATAGAGCAATTCCGAACCACGCAGTACAGAACGTGCCGTACAAGAGTATGTACGACAAGGGTATGGAGAAAGTGCAATGGTAACATATACGGGCCTGCAACACATCGCATTCAGCAGGCATAATATTACATGACGCCTGGTCGACAGTAGCTCATAAAGCAAGTAGGATCCAATTGAAATAACATCATAAGCTGCACTTACGGAGCCATGATTAACAAGCCACTGCCGCAGGGGGACCCGAGCGTGCTTTCACCCCATTGTCTACAACAACCCCAACCAAAATCATCAAACGCCTATGTCTGCCATCATCTGTCACTGTATATTCGAGCATGTGGATGTCAAAAACACCAGGCGACAGTCAACTGTCACCGGTGGACGTACTTCCGGCCCGGGATTGCAAGCGCCTGTAGTCCACAGAACCGATACGGTGTACCGAAGCGCATTAGAACAATACGTTCTAATGTTATCAAGTACATAGGATGCGACATTGATCAAATCGTGCAAATACGCCGACATTAACGGCGTTCACGCGTGCATCCACAGTGACACATATGGAGCGCAGCATCCAGTATCGGACAGATGCACGGGGTAGACCGACAAGCTTAATCACTAATCGCAATTGCATCTCCGTTATTTCCATAACATATGTAGAGAGGGGCTGGGACGCAACCATAACGAATTTTTATGGGCATGGGCAATACAGCATCGGTTCGATCCATAACTGGATCAAGAACACCATACAAGTAACTTCCAATACGAAATACATTATTTCTCCTGTATGCTTCATGGGGAGCAGATGTCGGCGACAAGGCCATCCAGCGACCGCCGTATGTCGTCCATTGCGACAAAAGCGCGTTCCGATACGCAACCTTATCCAAAAAATTGGTTCGGGTACAAATGTAATTCACCGAATACAGGTCACGACAGCGGTTATGGGCCGAAAGATGCTCCGAAGCAGAGCACTACGACGCCACCAATGGCTTACCGAAACCGAGGTAATAGATCTGTCGAGGGTCACAGTAATCCCTTCACCCAGCATGAAATAGTAATGCAGCTCATGCATATCAACTAAATCATGCCTGTCTGCATGATGAGAACGCCCGAGTAATGTTGCTCGCAATTCGTCTGCACTTGTAAGGTCACGATCTTCGATACTTACAATCGCCACGGAGCGCATATCACAAGACAACTCTGGTCGCAATCATAAACATGCCTCACTGTTCCCTTCAACATATTCAAAGCACTCTTCAAACAGCATTACTCGCGCGCTCGATGAGGGACTACACGTACCCGGATGCTAAACCAAATACGCAGGGCTGCGGCGCAATCCTGCGTAAGACCCTCACAGCACGGGGAACAAGGTGGTGGAAGTTCAAAAAGCATGCACGCGCCTTGCCTGACACCTGGCGGGTTACCCAATCTATCCCGCCCTGTTGCTCTAGTGTGGGATATATTGGGTAATCTGCCAGCTGGCACTCTCGCCGCGGGCATGCGGCGTGAACTGTCACCACCTTATCCCACACGCTGTGAGGGTCTTGCGCAGGGGTGCGCCAGACCTGGGATCAGGTTGAGCATCCTCAGCGTGTGGGATAAGGTGGTGACAGTTCTCGCCGCATGCCCGCGGCGAGAGTGCCAGCTGGCAGATTACCCAATATATCCCACACTATAGCAACAGGGCGGGATAGATTGGGTAACCCGCCAGGTGTCAGGCATGGCGCGACCGCACACCCTTAATGCGTGACTCGACAACTTAGCAGTGTATGGGGTTAGATAAACATTAGATGACACAAATTTTTCACGACGCTTCTAGCAGCATACTCTAGCCACGGCGCCCACTGGCGGTGATGGTGCGACTGTTGGGTCACAACACACTTGTACGTCAGGGATGGTAGAAGCTATACACAATTGGCAACCTTAAGAGAATCTAAAATGGTTAACCAAGAACCAAGTAGACGGCAACAGCGCTCTGGACAGGGGCACGTTTGCTATAATACGGGCTTACCGACACCAGGAACCAAGGACCACGCCGATATCGTAACCTGCAATATGAACAAACTCAAGATATAACTGAGAAACCGATGGACAACAGAGGAGAATGACAAATTATGCAGATGGGTTCGATCGTACCAGCCATATCCAGTGAGGAACAATACAAGAAAAGAACCCAACACATAGCCGAACCTGTGCAGTTAGAGTGGACAGGGCAGACATCATCCCCTTCGTGATACACTTCGATACAGTGGGAGAGGTACCGCGCAACTACCGCACGCCACTGACCGGTCCTTACCGGAACCGAGATGTGTACCCGTTAAAACAAATGACGGCACCTGCACTGATGTGCGTTCCAGCGGATGGCCGATCGGACAAAGCCAAGAAATGGTGGGAGAAGTTCAGATGCGGCGTGAGCCAGCAGTGTGCAAGCGGAGTGGCGTACGTCAGGACCCTGGAGTACATGGCCGAGGAAGGCCGGAAATACGTGGGGTGGTACGAGCGGGGTCAGCGGGCGCCATACATGGACCGCGTCTGCATGTCTAGCGCAGTGACAATTGCAATTGCGGAGCAAGTCCAAGTGCCTCACCTGTCACAGGGGAAGCAAGGTCGCCGAAAGTACCTATGCATGTGTACAATACTGCACATATTTGCGTCAATATGGTGCGCTTGGACACGTTTGCGGGGGAAGTGGGAGGCAACCCACCTCGGTCGACTGGAAGGTCTTGGTCACTTGGGGGATTTCAAGTACACAGCCGTAGTGAACGGGCTTGCGGCGGCAGCCCGGAGGCTGACGAAAGACCAATGGCACCCGCGATCAAAAAAGATACAAGCCGCCGCCGCACGAACCGCGTGCCACATCATACGTGATTACGTGGCTCACATAGATGTGCACGTGGCATCCATATCTGACGCTGGGATGGCACGCATGAGATCAGTTCACGCGTCTGTAGCGTGCGCGTCCATACTCGCGACAGCATCGGCCGCTTCGCGACTGACCCGATGCGAATTCGGGAAGCCTCCGACGGATCACAAAGAGGGGGATCACTGGATCGGGGCCGGGGTACGTATACGACACCTGAACACGCAATTTACAAAGACACACGAATAATACGCTATCTTAGACAAAGAGCCACGACAAGCGAATGTACAGGCACGCAAAATAATGGGACCCATCCTCAAACACCTGGGCCCCGTAAGCACCGAGCCCCTTCTATGGTCGGCAACCGCGCCGTTTCTTCTACGAGAGTGGACCCCCCTGTCGCTACGAACGGTAAAGTACGAACTACGGAGGCCGGTGGCCATCCCACCACCGTACCGCGACCGAGTACTACACGCAACAGGTTGGGAGGACGTACAGGTATACCTGGCAGGTGTGCTAATGGCACACGTCAGCGGCGATGACGTAGGGGATCTAGCGAACGCGGTGCGTATCCTCTGCGACCGGCCACCGGTGGCATCACGAGCACCCCGCCCAACAGTAAGGGACGACCGCGAAGACATTGTGGACAGCGACACGGCACACGAATCCGACGAAGGCTGGGCCCCGTACGAAATACGGTTACAGGAAACAATACGGAGAGTATACGAGATGAGAGTGGAGCCAGGCCGCGGACAAGTGACCGCGAGGGAGCAAGAGGGCGAAGAAGGGGAGGATGGCGCAGCGATTCCCGAACCAGGGGGCACAGTACAGAGCCAACCGACACCTGCAGGCCCCCACCCCATTGCAGAGGTACAGGCGGACCACGCGACAAACGACGCAGCAGGAGCCGGACACGTCCGTGGCATACAAACTGCGGAGGAGCCGGGCACCCCCCGGCAACCGCACCATACAGTGGAGGCCGGGCCCTCGGCACGCGCGGACGCAACCACTCGCAGCCCTCCAGCACCGGACGGCCCCTGGAACGACCGCGAGCCGACGACACGGACACCGACGAGACACAACAAATACAAGTCGCCGTTCGAGGACGGTTCGGAGGGAGGGGAATGTAACCGCGACGGCGACGCGCGGGAGAACGAGGACTGTACAATGGAGGGGGCACAGGACTGCGTGGAATGGGAAGTCAGCGGAGGCGGGGAAGACGAGGAGGCATATGACCCTGATGATGACAGGGGCCCAGAAGCAAGAACCGTAACCCGTAGAAGCGACCCAAGAGACGGACTTGCAGACGCGGAACACATGACGTACACAGGTGCGACCGCACAAGCCCCTGGCGCATGAAAATAGCGCGACATGCCGCCGATTGCCGATGCATAAAACAGAAAACAATTGCCCCGTAATACATGGCGAGTGCAACCATAGTGAAAACAGAAGAGTACACGTAGTCGCCTCGTAACGGATGAACAAGTAGACATGAACCCGAGTCCATGCCTCATTCAGGCGCCGGGGCGGGTAGTCATGCAAGCGGACCCAACGCCGAAGAATTATATGGTGCAGCCGCGGTCGCAGCGACGGACGAGGGGAGGTCTGCTGTAGTCGAGGGTACGAGAGAGGCCGATCGCGTTACGGGCGTCCGGTACAGGAACGCAGACGAGGCCAGCGGCGAGGGGGGGGTACATCCAGGACGGCACCTGTCCGATGCAAGCGGGGCAGGTGCGGAGGACACCGCACGATCAGGACAGCAGGGAAGCACAGCAGCGGACGCACGGAGGGTCACAGAAGCACCGCCAGGGAACTATGGCGTGACAACACCCAGTGCAACTCCCAGGGGGAAGGGAGCGACCATCGAAACGGGAAACGAGCGAGGGGATGGTACACCGGGGTCCAGAGGCGAAGCAGGCTGGGACAGCGACGAAGAAGCCACGATCGACAACGCAGACGACATGCCGAGCCACCGCAACACACCCGCACGACTCATCATCTGGACCCGAGGTTCAGACCCTAGCGACGCGGGCAATTGGGCGCCGGAGGCCACCCTACACCGTCCCGCTAATATGACCACAGACAATCAACCGACCACGGTAAACCCGGCAGACGAGGCAACGTGCGCGACACACGCGGCGTACCGGGTCCAAGGCTACCCCAGTGCTGGCGTAGGTAATCAAACAGGAACGATGACGCATGCAATCAACACAAATACTACCCCCCCCACACCAACCGGCGTGCGGGAGGACCCGCAACCGCACCAAAGCACACCGCGTCATGAAAGTGCAGCAGCCGGCGTGACCGGCATGGGCGACTCGCCACTATTGGCACGCGACTCGACACGGAGAACGGAAACAGGACCGCACACAGAGCCGACCCTGGGGCCAGCTCATCTTGTACCAGCGAGTGAGGACCGCCAAAACGACGAAGAGGGAGCTAGATCCGCTCACAGCAGGGACTGTGTGCCCCTGACAACGCAGCGAGGGGAAGGCGCCACGGCGCAACTTGCGGACCGGACTACCGACTACTACGCCGCACCGGGATCCAGCGAGCGGGTGGTCAACCCGTCTACAGCGAAGGAGAGCGAGGGAGACATCGCGCAACGCCCGACGGAAGCCGAAGCAGCAGCCACAGCCCGCGACAAAGCCGCACATCGTAAAGGAGGGGGTTCGAACTCACAGGGCGAAGAGGGGACGGCCGGGCCCACAACGATGGATGGCCCAAGCACGGGGGACGGAGTCCGCAAACGACCCCGGACAGACACACCGACCAAGCCAAACAGCGAAGACGCACTTAGCGGCAAGAGCCGTAGAGTAGAAGACGCGACGTCGGAATCCCAGGTGCGAGCCGGAAACCGATTGATTAGACAGAGCAATATCGAATTCCGAACATAACACAGTCGATTATTGCCACGAGAGCGTAACAAACACAGACAGACAAGGGTATTCGGAGCGTGCTAAAATCATTCGTATAAAACGCCGGATCCGCGACACGGATCAGGTCACGACCGTTTCGGTCGCATTTCATTGCCCACCGCTTTAAAACAGGGGGAATCGGCGATGCTTTCGTCTGTGATCGTTCGACAAAAGCAACGGAGAGGGGAGAAGACAGAAACCATTCCAGTCGCAGCTACCGAAGCGACTGATACTAGTACAGTTGATTGCGACACCGCACACAAAGTGTCACATAATCAAAGGAAGTAATCACACCGACACAGGCCGGGACAAAAGGTCGCGTGGCGAAAATCTATATCCTATGCAGCTCGTCGCGCCAGCAAGCACACCCTCAAGTAAACGTAGGTACAATCTGCAAAGAGCGCCTCGCTGTATCAAGCCCTAACATACAACAACAACACACCCGAACCTACAGTGCATCGGACGTCAGTGTGAATGGAAAAGTGCCAGCATATCCAATCCGCCGTACGGATCGGAATGAATCGAAACAGCGCGCACCCCGCAGTTTAAACGAGTGCTATACGCCAATAGCATTCAACATTGTGTTAGACCGCGGTTCACGAACTGGAGACACGAATGAAATAAAAACGGACACTGTATAAATACAGGCCACCGGGACAAGAGCGCAAAGGCCGCAGAAGGAGATGGACACGTCGGAGACAGATACAAGAGCGACAGCGACACGAACACCTCCCGGACCGGACCGAACCCCCACATTAAACAGAAACTCGCTTTACACGCAAGCGACGCCACCAACAACTCTCCCCCCAGCCGTAACCGAGAGATGTCTCAGGTGGCTGGGCACCACCACAGTGGACGAATTATCGGACTCGGACGCGTCCCTTTCCTCACCGGAGCCGACGGATGTGAGAGAGGATGTGGCGGCGGAAATAACGCGCATATGCGCGCGCCACAATCACACTCGCCGCGACATACGGATTGGGATGCGACTATTCCGCATGTTCCGCGAACATGCCAGAAGCGCAATTGGGACACGAGCTAACGACGGCACGAACGGGGCGGTAGAAGCGGAAGAGGGCGAGTTGCAATAGAGTAGGGTTTGAACACGCGTAAAACGAGCACGCAGCAGAACATGCATAATCAGAGGCATTTGTAAATCATTTACAGCGCAAGACGTACAGTTAATACTAATGGAGGGGGGGGTGGGGGCACCAAAAGTTCGGCATGACATACTGGAGCAGCGCAGGGACACATGCAATCGAAACGCGAATTGTGAACGAAGCGGGTATTACGGCGACGGCACACTATACGAGACTAACCTGGGCGACAGAAGGAAAGACCTAAGTTACGCGGGTCTGACATCCCACCAATTGGGAGCGAATCCAACAGAGCGCATCGCGGACAACAGTTATGGGGGGCGGGGTTACACGCGCGACGGTTACGACGAGGTAACTGGCAGGGCACATGAACATTACAATCAGTAATATTTGTTACAACGGTCCTAACAGATGGACACTACGAGCCGGCGACGCAACCCGTAGCCGTGTTACACACAGAGAACAGACGAGCCCTCGGACCCCGACCAGACGCTAATGACAACAAGGGTCGCCTCATTTCCTGGAGATTGACGGCGCACACACAAGCACATCTGGCCTCACCGACATCTGGAACAAACACAAGTTCCGGATCAATGTCAACAGCGGAATCGTGTACCGGCACACCCGGGACAGTCGGGGTTGGAGAGGTCGTCCACATACGACAAACGGCCAACTTCAGTCCAACGGCATCCCTGGAACAAACACCGACC
>JAULKQ010070929.1:8208-19755 GCA_032356285.1 Smithsoniella earleae | reverse complement strand
TAGGCGTAGGTGCATCTCCAGTTGCGAGTTCAAACATGAGATGCATGCACGGTGAACTCCTACTTCTTGTGAATACTCACTGCTGGAACGCGCACGTACAACAATATTAGCACACTTGAAAGAAAAAAGGGTCTTGGACGGTACGATCGTTTACTCGATCATATGCAAGATGGTTGTGCCCAAGATGCAGATTAGTTCCTCTGCTTAATTTTCCATGTGCCAGGCTGTCAAGATAGCTCATGATCTCAGACACAGAGGCACGCAATATAAAAGCCTGAATTTTAACATTCTGGTAGTGCTCAAGCGCGCTGTTGCGAAATTAGACAGGCAAGCAGACTGCATTGGTTAACGGACTGATTGCTACCGCCCTCTTTCAGCCATGGACGACTACTGGACGGAGTACGAATGGATTCTTGTCGCTGGTGCGTTTTCGGGTCTCCAGCACTTGCTTTACCGCGTCTGTGGTGCGCTGTGTCGGAGCATCTGACTCAGTGATATCGGGCATATTCGAGTTGATGGCCCGATGATGCGCCGGGCAGGGATCGAGGCTTAAATACTACACATGAAGGCGGGAATATCTATCAAATACCCATCTGGGCTTTTTTTGCAGAATTGACTGTAAGACAGCGCGCTCATGCTGCACCTCAGTTGTCTTGTTGAACCACGAACACTCTTGACTAACTGAATGTCACGCGAAATGGACATGATTCCCATCATTCCATGGGAGCTTTGAGATTGAATGCAGATACTATCGGTTGACCATGTACGACTTCAAGCTTATGTTGTACTGGTTGAGTAATCCGTACTTCCTTCGTACCTCACCGGCACGACATCTAAGCCCTCTATGAACAAATACATTGAAAATTGTAGGAAACTACAACTTGTGAAAGTTGACGTATCAGAAATCAAGAGCTTTACAGCAAGCATCCGCGCAGCCACCTCTGGAAACTTACATGTTTGCTCTTCTCCGTTAGCACAACCTGTACAACAACAAGAAAACTTCTGAAAGCCTGAATAAAAAAATATTTTTCAAACCTCAAGCAAATAACTTGTCAATACAGGAGCGCTGATTGACGTTCGTATCAGTTGAATTGTACGGTTTTGCGTTCCAGTTGGGAGCTTGGGTTATACCTAGAGTATGGTTTGGACCCTAGACGAGCGCTAATCATCTACTGATGTCAGCTTTCTGGTGACTGTACAAGCCAGTAAGCCTGGAAGGCCTGGACGACTGCTTTCTTGTGTACAGGCTGCTTTGTGGCTTTCCTGATGTCGTACGGCATAGGCGCCAACGATTTTTCTAACGTACGTGACCAATATCAGAGCAATGTGGACTGTATGTAGAATGCAGTGAATGACGTATTTACGTTTGCTTTTGACTCGTGCAGGCGTTTGCTACGTCAGTCGGATCCAAGACTCTCAACCTCTTCTCAGCTATCCTTTTAGCAGCAGTCTTTGAGGTATACCCCTTGCTCTTACCTGGCAACATCATTGACAACCATTGGTAGGGGAACCCAAACAGTGAGAGTCTGTGGGGCTTATGAATGAATATGACTGTATTTACCAACTCACATGCATTGTTCGCTCCGCTCCAAGTCTGTGTCAACCTAAAGTGAAAAAGCGTTGCCAAAATTGCTTCAAACTTTCCCCGCCTGGTTATACCGCAGTAAATTAAAACCTTCGCCGTATGACCCGTCACCCAACGTAATGGCGGCGTGATATAATTTTTGCGTGACCCGTTACCCTTCACTTTGGTGCGAGTGAAAAGTAAATTAATATTATTGCGTTACCCGTTACCCCTTCAAAAGTGTACGCAGAATGAAATGAATCAACTAATACCTGTATAAGAGCCACAATCTTTGGCCACTTTAGCAATCGAGACATTGTTTTCGATCGCACATGCCCCAGCGCTAGCTGGTATTCACGATGATATCCAGCATGGTGCCAAGCGGTCAAAAACGTGGCGGCGAGTGAAAAGTACACTAATATTATCGCGTTACCCGTTACCCCACATCGATATGTTGTTGTTACATCGACTAGGACGCAAGGTATGAACGCCAAGCGGAAGGAAAGCAATGCAATTCAAGCGTAACACGATGTCATACAGTACACACCACTACCGGACCGCTAGTCTTCCAGATACGGCAACTGCGCGCCTAAGACAGAGAGACCGCCGCCGAAAACTGCCTGATTACCCCGAGCCAGAGCAACAGCCAATTCACGCTGGGCGCTGGCAATATGGCACCTTTGAAAGATATGGCGTGAGCTCAAAAATTAGGCGGGTTAACGTGCGTCATAGATCCGGCGAAGGTTTTAATTCACTACGGTATGCTTAACGTAGCATCCAAAGCTTCCTCGCGCAGACTTCTCTACAACAGTCCAGCGTTTACTTCAAGGCGCATCTTCACTCCCTTCGCGCTATTGGCAAACACAAATAGAAAACAAAGTGCCGCAGAGAATTGACGAGATACTTTGTTTTTAGTCTACAGCATCATTTATTCGATCGCAGTTTGTTCAAGCTTTCGTTGATTGTTCAAGTTCTACCTGCAGTGCGGGCGTCATCATGTCGGGAACTCTCCCTTCTTTTACTGACCAGAAATGGAGGGGGTTTTTTGGCTTCAAGATCTTCAAATTAGATTCATTCAGGCTTTCATTTCGCATCAACCGGTTGCGGTAGATGCCATGGAGAATGTCCAAGCAGCTTCCGCTATCAACTTCAAAAGTGCGCACAGAAGTACATAGCTCAATGCGTCTATGGGAATGTGGAACGTAGATGCCACTAGTGGCAAACAGAGATACGTTTGATCCTGTTTCATCATGCCTACCCTGCCAGGCGCCAAATAGAAGGGCGAGAGCACAGCATAACCTTCGCTCTATGATCCTGTCTGCACGAACTTGAAGGATATGTTAAGTGGTGAAAAGAACTTCACAAGATATTCCAGACATCTGCATGACTGGCTGTAATTGTAATTACCTCTTGTCAGCCGCCAAGAGTGGTATGGACCGCCCCAACAGGTGACATGTAGCAGTTTGGAATGCAGCACGATGAAGAGGTGTGCAGCATCTTCTGTGCAGCGAGCAGTCATTGTCACTGATAGATGCACAAGGGCTTGAGCATTTGCAGGGTGCCACTCTTATTGTTCATGAAAACAGCTTTTCTTGCACACACATCAAGATAGCCTGCAAGAACACTAGTGATTTGGAAGTCAGCTTCCCCCCTACATAACGAAGTTCGAGAATGACCCAAAGATCTCTTGTTGCATCTCAGTCATTTCTAGCTAAGATGCGAGCAGCCATCTCCAAGTAAGAAATAGATCTTGTCAAGCCGATGAAGCTGCCACTTCTCACCAAGATACTGAAAGTAGGTGTGGGTAAATGGCTTTGCTATGAATACAGAACACCCAAAGAAACTATCTGGGGTCCAGGGCTATTTGACACGCTAGGAATCCAACTCTTCGTACGCGCAAAAATGATCATGTTTGATGCTAAATATTTAAGAGCTAAAATGATTCTCATCCTGACTATGGTGTCATGGCTAGGTCGCTCGGGAGGATGCAATAGGCATTCAACGTTCGGGTATTGTGATTTTACATGGCCATCAAGGCGAACCCCCTTTTACACCAGAATACTCACTGTGATAAAGTCAAAACCGGTCTCGCTTACAATATATGGTGAGAACACAAGATTTCATATCTTGGAACGGGTGGGAGCTGCGCCTCGCGAACTTTTTGTGGCCGTATGAGTGCAAACGTCCGTTGAAAGTTACACCGTTTCAGACTGACTGACGGCGAAATCGTTTGATTTGGATCAGCTCAGGACGCTCAGCAGATTTTGCCTCACATATTCTATTCGTGACATCCTCATCTATAGTACATTGCTAACAACGACCCTTCAAACACTTGTCCTACTGCGCTTCCATTACAGCTAGTTGCGTGATTTGCATGGAGTATCGATAGATAGGCTGTGGATGTGCTGTGCGCATCTCATGCTGCTGACAGCAGGAAGCTCAAGGCACCGGAGCTCTCTTAACCTTTTCAATTCTTTCGCCCGGAACTATCAATAAATTGGGCGACAAGATGGTGTACATGGAAATAAGCTTGCTTGATGTTGCTCTGGCGGTATCACTAATGCGCTACCACATGCTGCAGTTTCTTGGCGCGGTGGCTCTTGGCCGAAGGGTGACAGAAACTATCAGCAAAGACATTGTCGATGCTGATGAATTCAAGGAGCATCCGGAAGTGCTGATGTTCGGCATGCTGTGCGCGCTTGCTGCTGCTTCGCTGTGGCTGCTTGCAGCAACGTATCTGGAGCTGCCAGTATCGACAACACACTCCATCATCGGGTACGCCGTGCAGTTGAACTCTGCTACATGATTCAGGTGCACAAGGAAACCTGATGTTTAATATTGATCCGTCGAATGCAGGGGAATCGTCGGTTTCGCACTGGTGTCAAATGGATCAAGCGCGGTGAACTGGCACCGAGCGGACGGCCACCCGTTCCCGTTCACAGGCGTCACTTCACTTGTCATGTCTTGGGCTATGTCGCCCATAATTTCGGGGCTGGCCGCCGTGCTGCTGTACGTGGTGACCAGGGCACTGGTTCTACGGGCCGACAGGTCGTACGAGCGAGCCATCAAATACTTCCCGGGCATGGTGTTCATCGCAGTCTTCATCAGCGCATTCTACATGTCCGAGGAAGCCTTGGCTTCACAGTACGCCCTGCCATGCAACAGATTAACATACCAGCCGGTAAATCACTATCCCGCACCTACCACTGTGACGCACTTCTGCGTTCTGTTCTCCGTAGCAGAAAAGCCCACTTGTTGAAGGTGACCCCGATTATTCGTGACGATGGATACCTTTCTTTTATGTGACACAAGATGGGTCTCATAGAGTGTTGCAAGCTTGTGCAATCTCAACTTTTTCATAGGGTAGGCGGTTTTTGAGGCATCCCTGCGAAAAAGTTCAGATTGTATCAAGTTGCAACGCTCTACGAGACCCATCTTCTATCACATAAATAAAAAGATCCAAACCCTTCGTCGTGAAAAGTCGCGATCGTCTTTAATGAGTGGATTTTTCTGTGATTGAACACAGCACGAACAGGTGCGTCACAGTGGGTGCATCTCTTTGGTATCGATTTGGTACGGGATACCCCAGACTTTGCTCCCTGAACTGTATCATACAATGCTGTTGCAGGTGGAATCGCTGGGGCCTGGACAGCTTTTTTAATATTCAGGACCACACGCTGGGGTCTGTGGTCGTAGCTGGTGTCGTTTCAGCTGTCTTCAGCCTAGGCAGTTTGATTTGGATCTGGAAGTTTACAAGGCTGGGCAGCGAAGAAGGTGAGCAGGTGGATGCAGTAGCAATGCGCAACTTGGAGGAGAACGCAGAACCGAACGGTGCACCCCAAGGTGTTGACTTGTTGCCATGCATTTGTATTACGGACATGTGAGGCGTGCGGTGGTGACTGGGTGTGTGCGTGTGCACTCATAATCAATGTGCAATGCAGCAGGGCAGAGGGGTACGTTGGGGGGGATAGCTGCTTATGTAAATGCCAGAGGCGGTGTCCTAAAACTAGACGAGGCGACACGGGACATGTACGAGTGTGCAGAGGTGTTTGACTGCCGCACAGAGGGCGTCTTTCGGTACTTTCAGGTGGGCTTTGTGCAGAACACGTGTTAGGTATAACAGCCAACTTTACATGAGAGGTGTCGAGAGTGCAAGCAAGATAGGATGTTCAGACAACTAGAGGTGGTGCGCAGGTTTTTACGTCCATTTGTGATGCCATAGCCCACGGGGCCAACGACGTAGCTAACTCAGCCGGGCCTCTTGCAACCATTTGGCACATCTATAGAACGAGCGGGGCCACTCTGCAGTGTGACAGCCAGCAGGGAGATGTCCCTCTGTGGATCTTCTTCATCGGTGGCTTCGGCATGGTTTCTGGGCTTGCAATGTACGGGTACTCCATCACAAAGGCAATAGGTGTCAAACTCGCAAAAATCACAGCGTCACGAGGGTGCTGCATCGAGCTTGGATCGGCCCTTGTGGTGGTCACAGGATCGTATCTGAAACTGCCCCTTTCCACCACCCAGTGCCAGGTTTGCGTTTCATCATCTCGCTGAGGTGCCCACACGCTTATTGGTACATGAGAGAGGCTGCCATGCGTTACTGACTCCATCTCCGAGAAGGAAGGAAAAGAAATCTTGGTGTTCATTCCAAGGTTGGAGAGCACATCCTGTGCCCAGTAATATGGCAATTCGGCTACGCAGGTTGGTGCAACAGCAGCTGTCGGGCTTGTAGAAGGGAGGCTTGGGATTTCGTGGCCTGTGCTCATCAAATCTGTAGCAGGATGGAGTGTGACGATGGTTGTGGTTGGAACCATTTCGGCGACTCTCATGGCCTTGGGGATTTACAGCCCGAACATCCATTCCCTTGAGGCGATGGACAAGGCCAAGCTGCAAGTGCTTGTGAGTACCAGCGCTGTGATTAGCCGAGCCAATGTAATGTGCCCCGGAGGCCGTGAAGAGCTCCAGGTCAGTTGATGTTTGTTGGTACCACCACCTGTGTGAGTGGCAGCTTTGCCTGCCAGATGTGACAGTTGTACGGATGTGCTGCAGGCCGCTGTGACAGTGCTCAACGGCACTACAATGCACAACTATGCTCACCCTCTTCGAGTTGCGGATTCAATTGCCTACATGGGCAACCTGTCGGCATCCCTGAACAGCGCTGAAGCTGCCTGTGTGGTGCCAATGGTAGACTCGACCCTGCACGCAGAATACGATGAGAATGACGCATGCAAGCAAAAAGACAAGAGCTAAGCACTATTTGACAAGCAATTTCAGACCCTAGTGACAATGTGTGTACTGTTCACTCGTCTTGTAACCTGTGTTAACTCGTTCCCTTCTCACCAATATAAATTGTCTACTACCTTCAAAAGGAAGCACTGAGAAAGGTTGCACAGGCCCAGTGTCTCAGCGTGTGGCCGTATTCCGTGTCCAACGTAGCGTACAAAAAGCCCATCGCTCCGTTACCCCTTTTGATGCTACATAACACCGCATTGGCTACCACATGCTAGTATTGCGGATCGGGGAATTTTAGGGACTTTCTCCACGTGAACGTAACTGGCGTGAACATTCTGAGTTTTGATCGCTTATCGCCGATACGCGGCCAAACTTTCAAACGTGAGCTTTACAAATCAACATGAAAACAACTCAGAATAAAGTCTTTTTGATTATACCGTCACTGTTTCACTTGTCACGTGCAGCTTGTGACCACTTTTCCGTGAAGCGTCGCCATCTGCACACCTGCGTAGGAGTGTTTGACGCTGAAACAAACACGAATTCTTAAGCAAAGTAACGAACTGAAGAGCAGCTGGGCTGCGCCGCAGATGCTGGCCCCGGCCCGGGGAAGGTTAACTTATTGCTGGAGGGTGGGGAGAGGGCGGTCGTATCTATACGCACATCAAGTGTATTTAATATCTACATAATAATAATGGATTTAAAATTAACACACTTCCCTCGAAAGCTACTGAAGCCTCGGGCCGGTGCAAGCACCTGTTAAAGCTGGAGGGCGGCACCATTCATCGGCAACCTTTCGTTTGAAATGCGATCCCTGGGATACAAGTGTTCATGATGAGTGGTGCTCACGCATAAAACCCGATGAGTATCTCCTTTAAGCGTGTTTTGATACGAGGACAGTCTTCAACTATGGGCACATGTGTTTTAAGGTGAAATGTAACAACCATGAGCCACTATATATGCAACGATTGAAGATCAATAATCAATTAAGCCCGAAAGGGTTTGGCGCTGTCCCATCATTCAACATAAGTTCCACAACATGCCTGTACCTATTCATCAAGTGGAAGATCGAGACAAGAAGCAATTTACACAAAACGCGCGTAGTCCCGAAACAGCTGTTGGGTAAGAAGGTCAAGCAGAGTTGAACACGATACCAAAATGTGGGAACGGACAGGTGTTGCTTTCCGAATTTAGTTTCCAGAGTACTGTTCAAATTCAAATGCTGCAGCGATTTCGATTGTGAGTTTAATTTCAACAGAAGTCGTCAGCATCATGGTGTTCCGCGGCGCTCGGGATCATTCGCGAAAATTCATCAAAAGGAGTTCGTCTCGCGCGCTAAGGTTGACCCGATATAGCGAGACATCAAAGTCCCTTTGTGCGCCTGATTTGGCTGTCGTCGTTTCGTTTGTACAGAGCTCCTCGGTTGACAGAGCTGAACGAACAATTGAATGTATGCTGGTGTGTATTGTCTTGTAGATGCGCCGTGCTGAACTATGACACGTTGTTCTGAAGGCATATCCTGAAGTACTGGTAGCATCGGGGACTAAATAATTTTTGATAAGGAACACTGTACAGGCATAAAAGCATGGCAGACGTGAAACCAGAGCAAGGGGGCGATTCAGTTCCAGCTGAGGCTCCGACACATCTTCAGATCAAAATTAAATCACAAGATGGGGACAGTGTCGAATTCAAAGTCAAACCCACCACTAAACTGGAAAAGGTACTCATTGTTTCCCTTCCTACTCTAATTTTGTCTGTAACTCGCTTAAATCTAAAGAGTGCTGCCTTCTTCGTTTTCAAACCTTTCCTTTGACGAAGTTACTTTCTGTGGTTGCTGTCATCCCTATCACATGGTTATCGCAAATTTTATTGGATGTTGTCTTATCGAATAACAGGGGAAAATCCAGGGAGAATAGTAACTCGCCATCTTCCGTGTTTGCACGGGTGTTCGTCAGTTCGTCAGTTCGGTGCAAGCACATAAGTAGCTTTGTGAGGAACTCAATGGTGTCCGGAAATTTCTCGTCTCCGTGTTTATCAAGAGCTTCTGCAGGTTTTCAACGTGTATTGTGAGAAAAAGAGTCTGCAAATGGATCAAGTGAGGTATGCATTCCGAATCCGTAACACTCAGTTATCGCGACCATTGATCTTTTATGACAAGCAAGAAAATCCTTGATTCAAGATTTTGAAAATGCAGATTTCTTTTCGACGGAGAGCATTTAACACCCGGCATGCAAGTCTCTCAGGTGGACCTCCAAAACATGTGGTTATAGCTGCAAGTGTTTCTGCAAGGCCCTCGAAACGTTTTTTTGCCATGTCATGCCTAAGAAGATTGTATTCCATGCAGGCTGGTTTAGAAACAGGGGATGCAATTGATTGCGTGATGAATCAAGTTGGAGGATATTGACGTGTAGCTGGTCTCCTTAACGTGTCGGCCTTGCTCCGCAACGATTCTGGAGGAATCGAATGTAATTTTATTTTATCGCTGTTCAAGTAGGTTAATTTGCAGCTCGCAAGTATCGCATGACTTACAGTACTGGCGGTTGGATGGCACGAGACGCGACTCTTCCGCGAGCAAGGGTATTGTATTCAGAAGATGATAAATCTCCAATTTATATTTGTATTAAAAGCTTGTTTGTGCATCATTGCAAGTGTGCATTTGCCGTTAACCGTGAACCAGGATCCTTAATTCATTGGGTTTTTCGGAGTACTCCATAGTTCTTCAAATTAGAAACAGATTCCGCCTGCACAAGGAACACTAGAAATTTAATGGAGGATTCTGGGTAACTTGGAGACTCCACTGGTCGTATGAAGGGCATTATAACAGCGTGCTAACATGTGTATCACTTCACAAAACAGTTTACTCGAATTCTTTCCGTGAGCCTCGGATTTTAGAAGAGCTGAATGCATGTTGAGCGTGCGATCGTCTGTGGTCACCGAGTTGAACTTGTAATAAGCAATTTCGGGGCAGACGAAACGGGCAAGTGCTCGGAAGGAAAGTGATGAAGAAAAGCAGCTCGGAGCCGCCCTCTCTTCAGAAATTGTGCAGCCAGGAGACGCCTGCTCTTCTCTATTAAGTTATGAAATCGAGCGAAAGCAAATGACGGTTACTTCAAATTTAAAGCCTCGCTAAGTTCAGACCGTCCTGGTTCACCTACACATGTTTCAAATATTGACGTTTACCCCCAATAACCAGGAGGGTAATGCCTAAATGTTAATATTGGCATAGATAGTTTGACGATTCCTATGTCTTGTCAGAAGGAGCTTAGATGGCATGTAGATAAAGACGATATTTCGGGTACAGTCAAATCATCCGTATGCCAAGGCGGATAAAATATTAATCCTGAAAGGGTGCAGCGAATTTCAGCTGGGTGAGCTAGAACCTCGTCTCGGGGATGATGAGCTTCAGCGAACGCGGGGCCGGTAACTCCTCAGTCAAGAGCGGGAGGTAACCAGTAACTACCAACTCACGGTTGTAACGCATTAGTTCTACACATACATGCACACACCAGTTGAACTGAGGGTATTTTCTATCCTCTACACAATGGAGGACGCAAGCGGGAAGCTGTGGGAAAACGCAAAGCACCGGGATGGGAATTAGTGCACGATACACTATACTTCCCTGGGCTGTACACCCTGCTTATTAAACACGATAACGTCCATCACTGTATAGAATATATCAAGTCAAAGTCGGTCGACGTTTCGCGTCGATGTAACTAGGGATTGCTCCCTGTCGTACCTTCATCTCGCCAATCCCTCCGCCTGCATTCTCGACACTACAAATAGCCCTTCCTGGTATTTACAGATCGTTCTTCTGGACAAAGTTAGAGGAGGATGTACAGACAGCAAACAACTGGTTAGACAGGAAGCAGGACCTGGTCTCATGGTCACCTCGTGACGACTGCTCAATGGCAAAGAACGTGCCCAGCTACGAAGCACTAGGTGCATAGCAGCGACAACCTAGATATACCACTAAAAGACCAGTCACACAATAGTAATCACAACAACTTCGGGTGTCGAAGTACCTGTGTGAGAACAGCAATCAGACTCTTGTTACAGGTGCGCATGGTTGATATGTGAGTGAGTAAGCCATAGGTGTAATATCCTTGTTCTCTACTAAGATACAGCAGGTAGAAGAGGGTCGCAGCGGTTAGCTTTCGTGTGTACAACTCCCGCATGACCCTAGACATAGCGCTTTGTGAGCTCCAGAACAGTGATCACCAACTTGCTGGAGCTCAAACAGTAATCATCAAAGGGTGAAGTCCCTGAGAGGATTGATAAATACAATGTTGACTGTTGTTTACAGACGTAGTTCTGCGTACAGGTGACAAGGGTGTCAGTGAACATGTCTGACAATCACATGGAGTAAAAGGGATTTTATTTACTACAGTACTGGATATTGCGACAGCAGATCTGATTTCCACTGACCATGCAGTCAGCCAGAAGCACAATACTTAGGCTCTGTATCTCTGCATGGGGAAGCAAGCTAACATGTCACGTATCTATGCGCAGGATTTCGCTGTTGTTTAGCCTCTGTATATTTTATTCTCTCCTAACCAACCTGTGGGGCTGGTGACAATTCCTCTCTCTGGTGCCATTCCCGCTTGTAGACAGCTTGATTTCACTTGTTATGTAACAGCGATGGTCTTTTCATTGCAACTGGTGATGTTCGCATCAATAACTTGTCAAGCTTAAGCCTGACGAGTGATTTCACACTGAGATGGTTTCAAATGGCTGAGAATACGCACCATGGTGGG
>JAULKQ010070918.1:0-19766 GCA_032356285.1 Smithsoniella earleae | reverse complement strand
CCGGGCCTAGCTTATGGGCTAGGCCCCTGGTAACCACTCGTGCAGATGCATAGATCTGAGATCTATGCATCTGCTCTTGATATCTCGTAAGCACTTATTAGTTTCCTTTCCATTGTGTTGGAGTGATACTTAAGTTATGTGAGTAGATTCGGGACGTAACATCCGACCTCAGGGCTCATAAAGAAAGCTGTCCTGGTTCCAACAAGTATTGTACAGGACTGGATTCTCAGAGCCAGGTGAAGCATCATAGGGGTTGTGTGCAATTGAGTGAGTAGCAGGCTTTTCACTTCCAGAGTGTTTCTCTTTATAATGACCAGCTGGATTGCGATGTTTTCATAGCTCTGTCTCGATAGCGCGTGTGAAAACTTCGGAAAGTAAACTCATCAACAAGCCATAACTGGCTTGTACCACGAGTTTTTGTGGCTGATTATTTATTATCCTGCTACAAAGAACAAGATGGGATCTGATGTTGCTATTTACCATAGTTTCAATTCTAACTGCTTGTCTTGCATGGCCCACACATATCAATACCAAATGGTGATTTGATAACTAGTGTGAGTATATAATGACCCGGTAAGTTGACACTAGGGGTTGTGAGGTCACAAACTTAAGAGCACCAGAGGTCGATTTATTTTGCTCCAAGAAAAAAAGAATGAAACTGTGTGCTTGATAGCACTGTCAACGGTGCTGATGTGAAACACCTTCTTGACAGCAATAAACTTGGGCGTCACTGGGTATTTCTACAGTTTCAAATTAGATAGTAACTGTACACGAGACTCCATCCCAGCTGTCAGCTTACAAACAAATGTAGTTAATAATTTTCGTGAATCCAGGGGATTCTAGAATAACCGCCTGTCTGTGATGAAGTCAACAAGTGGAGTCATCATAAACAGCACAATCAGAGTATCAGTACAAGAACAGATGTCAGGTATTGAATTAAAAAAATCGTCATAATCTCAGCAGCATGCTCAGACGTCGTCACCATTCGATAGGACTTAGATGTACCACTGTAGAAATATTGTGATTTACGTGATAAGCTCGATCTCATTCATACAACATACACATCGGGAGGCATCCAAAAAAGTGCACCATTTTTTCTCGCGTGACGAGTGGTCGGAAGCTGACGACCGAGGTGTATGGCGGGAATGCGAAGAAAATGAACCCTGCATCAGAGCCAACGCACCTCGTCAGCATCTACAAGGGTCTTATTCATACTCTCCATAGCCTCTTCATTCGTGTCAACTGTCTGTAGCCATCCTACCGCTTCAGGAGCTGAATTAACCGGCTCCGTCATGGACTTGAGCTTGATCGGAACGTGTCCCACGCCTCCGATTAGCCTTGCTGCCACGGCTGATGTTCCTCTAATGACTGCAGCAGCTGCTTCTGACGCACTTGTGGACATTCTGGCGTTGCCTCCGCTTGACGACACTTGATGTCCTGGATCTGAGCTGCCGTTCACCGAGCTTGGAGGAGATCCGCTGCCCGAATTCCTGGCTAGCTGTCCTGCCAGAGATTCTGCCGCTTGCTGAAACAAAACCGGCGCTGTCCGCCCGTGAGTTTTCATCCACTTTGCGAATACCTGGATGACACGTCAAACAAGGTTGCCCAGGACTGGCAAACACCAGACCTCATATCCACTAACTCGCGGTGTAGCAGGACTCGTACCCGCTCAGCCTCATGACATATGGGTTTCAAATGCTTCGCGACACCATTTTGCATCCGCTTGGTCGCCTCGTCTTTGTAAACAATTCCCCACGGGTTGGACTCGGCAGTTTCGCGTAGCGTCCCCCATACTTGATCTTGACTTAAAATTATACGAAGAGCGGTCATCAGGTGATGGGGCGTTGCTTCTGCAGATTCAGCTACGTTGTCGAAGTAGGAAAGGAGCTTCGCCGTGAACTGGTTGTTTGCTTGTTGCACTCTGCCAAAATAAGCCTCCACTTTACTGATATCTCCTATCTGCAAAGCAAATGCAGAATAGAAGTGAGATAGAGCACGCTTATTCTGAAGACCGATGCGCGTAATTCAGGCTTTTTGCCTGCTGGTTCGGCTCTGTGCAGTGGCGAAACGGTGGCGCACTCGTGCAATGGATGCCTGGACACGGAGCTCTTGGATATGATTCTCTGCAACTGATAGTGTAGAAAGGAGTAAGGATAGGTCATGGTAAACCTCGAAGAGTGCTGTATGGTCTGTATCAACTTCTCTCAACATCTCCAGCGCGTCTGTAGCTTTTGCGGGGAATTTGTAAATGTTCTCGACTCCACCAATAGTCCTTTTGAGATTGGCCTGCAGACTGATGGATGGTTAGCGCTGCATTCGTGAGCTGATAAGCAATGCCCGACGACATATGTATGTTGCAGCGCGACTCACCTGTACAACGGCAAGAATGTTTGCATGACGTGCTTCTGTTGGTCGGAGTACATCTGACCTCTTGCAAAGCTCTTGAATTTCCATCAATCGTCCCTTGATCGCGTCTGCTTGCTCGAATGCCTTCGCCATGTCCTCCAGGCCAGTGCGCAATTGTGCGCAGTGCATTGAGATATGCTCTGAAAGCGCTGCCCCAGTTGATTCCTGCTTTCGTTGAATTTCTTCAAGCATCCCAGGTACCTTAGCCAAGTCTTCTGCACAGGACAGCGCAGCCCTGATGTCACCAAGCACTGCATCTTTTTCCCGGTTCACCTGTAGCTTGGAAATTTCAAGTAACACCACGTCCGAAAATTTAATTTCAGCTACTAAAATATCAATGCCTTTTCAAGGCGATGTAACTCATAAGGTACATATGCGTACATCCCCGTTCGAGTCCTCCATTTCGCTTCAGCCGGATGTCAACTATCCATCAAGCACGGGAAACACTCTTTCATCCACGAGTCTAATTGAATGTTCACATGGTAATTGTACTGCAGGAATATTTCATGTGCAATGTAACCGCACAATGCTCAGTTCAGCTGTGTATAATTCCTCCACAACACGATATTTTTTTCGACAACGGAAAATCAATCACTCTTATGTATCTTCAACATATAATTCAACAAGAAATAGCCAGTCACTCGATAGCTAAGCAGCCAGCCAGTAAAACTCAAGATGGTGTCAGAACAGAGAGTGAGAGAGACTGGTTGGTTGCCGGTATAAGATCAACTCTAACACGGGCACGCAATCGTCGAACGTGTCGATCACCGAGTTACTTGTTACCAGTTGTCACACGGAAACCGGTACTTACGCAGATCGAGTGCAGAGAATTGTTGAACAGTACTTCGAATGAACGGTGATGGGTCTGCAGACCATCACAGGGGTGCAAAGACTACCCGATGTATCTTTGGATGCGATAGCTACCAGTTGGAGGAGGGTTGATGTGTAATTAACGCCGTTCCTTCACCAGTGTAGCCTAACTAATGACACATTGTGGGTTCATGCATAGGTTTGGTTCGGATCACTCAATGATAATTGAGTGAACAAACCGATATATGAAAGCACCTGATATTTCGAATCATGACTCTGATATAATATGCAAGATGGCACATGTGTTGTTGCTCAAGAACAGTTTTACCCCCACTGTAATAACTGACTGAAAGTATCTCACACGATGGAACGATGTCATACTGCCATCCTCTTAGCACGCAAGCGCTGTAAACGTGGAGGCCATATGTCACCCGATTCATAAGTAACCACTTAACTGGCGGTGTCTATTGCAGTTCTGTAATAACAACGTACTTCAAGGCAACACGTTTGATATGGAGACCTCAGAGAGGAGATTAAGCAGCCTTCAATCCATCCGCAGATACTTTGAGAAAAAAGCTGATCTTGATCGGTTTTGGGCATCTGGAGTTGACTACTCCAGAGAGAGGCTAGGTTTGAACAAGTCTGTGCAAGGACGGGTGAAGTCTAACGGTCAGCAGTGCAGATTATCCTTTCAAGGTACACAGGGCAGTTATGGCACGAATAATGAGAAGCTAGAAGATGCTAGCGCTTGGCAATCTGCTCAGGAATACCTAAATGGATGTTTAAGTGCTCGCAGTGTTTCGCGCGAGTTGCAAAGCACGGTTTGCTCACTTTTCTTACCACTTCATAATAGCTGACGGTGGTATGGGCGCAGCGATTTCGTTGATGACATGAGCCTTGGCGCTCCAGATATCAATCAGTGTTATGACGGGGCTAAGAGCGGTGACTGGAGCCGACTGCATACTACCGGTTACCCTCAGCGACTCTGCACGCCTTGTTAACGGAGCAGGGGGCCACAAAGGAGTGGATAGCCATGGAACGCGAGACTCGTGCGTGGATGGTGGAGGGATTCTGCTGAACAGGCCCCCTGAGGGTTACCAGGCGAAGAGTTCTTTGTTTGGTGAGCTCAAGATGCCGTTTGAGGTATCCTTGCGCCTAAGTGAAGAGCCTGAAATGCTTCAGAGATCCTTTGCTCCAACATCAAGGATTTCAGGAGATATGTCATTCAATCCACTTTTTGATGAAGAGAGAAGAAATTCGGATACTGGTCAGTTCTTGGGTGACTGGGAGTGACTGGGACGCTTTTCCCGACACTTTTTTTCCGTATTGGAGTCCTTTTTGATGTACCAAATCTATGCATTGACTTGTTGACGTTTCGCACCAAGTTAATATGCACGCAGTGGAGTGGTCCGACCGCGAGCAGAAGGCGCATGAAATACTGCACTCGATTTCGAAGGATCTTGCGCCCGACTCGGAATTGACAGAGATCACTGCAGCTTTGTCGCAGTTAGTTGAAATAGTTTCAACCGTGCATGTGAGAGTCTGGGACTCGATAGTACAGCAATCTATTCTTCCTAATCTCGTACTGTTAAGCAGCTCAGGCAGACACAATCCCTTTTCAGATTGCGCATTAAGCGAATCAGCTTTGCCCGCTCTCGCAGCTATAGCTACATCCTGCCTGCCTTCGACGCTAGACGCTCTCTGCCACCAAGGTGCGGCGACAATTGCGGTACAAGCTGCGCAGCGACAGCTTGAAGATGCTGGACCGAATTTATGCTCAAGTAAAGGTCCTTATCTAGAACCTTTACGAGGGATACTGCTGCCTATTCTTCGCAGCCCGACGGCCACGCATGATCTCTTGAGGAACGAAAACGAGCAACAATTGCTCACTGATCTCGCTGACATAGGCTACGAGCTTTTACAGGCTTGTAGCAAGACTGCCAGTGACTCACGTGCTGCCCTGGATGCTTTATTACTGATCCTGCAGTGTGTACACGCGATGCTCGTACATGGATCGCTGGAGATCCTCCGGGCGACATGCCATTCCCGGTTACTCCGCCTTGCATTTGACACTTACTTTCGATCACATGACCAGGCGATAACAACTGAGTGTCAGATGGAGATGCGTAAAGCTGTGGCGGTGCTAGCAGAGATATCTGGCACTTTCAAAGCCGCCGTTTCGAATTCCCTCCGTGCTAGCTTCAAGTCCACCCAGGAAGTTTGGGGTGCCAACGCACAGTTGTCACTTACTGTTGATGCTGTATGTGCGGAGATATCCATGTGCTTGCCTGCCAGCGCCTCAGTCATACAACAATTGCTCGTCGAGGACATCAAACTCCGAGACTACCCTCAAATTTCAGCCTTAGCAGTCTGTTCCCTGCACGCGCTCATTTCACATTGCAAGATACCCATGGTACGCTAATTTAACTACAAATCAGATACCAGTTTTTCGATCTCTGAAGAGGCAATGGAGTTATGAATCACAAAGGATGTAGAGCCTTTTGGCATGCATCCTGTTGCATCATGTCCTCGACTCTTATTATTAGACAGCTGACATCTTACGAGCTGGAATTCTTCCAGTATCAGAAAACTAGCATGCAGTAACTTCAGCCGCATATTCTGATCTTTCTCCCCAACAACTCCGCTTTTCAAGGCTATTCTCAGTCACTCATAACAGCCCAAATTGCCCTGTGCATCCTCAATATTAATTCATTTTGGGGTGCAGTGGGAACCGTTATTGTTGAAACAATAACCTTCAAGCATTACTGTCTTGTGGTAGTGGCATGTTGCAATGCAGATTGCAATAGACATCCCACTCCCCAGGTATGTGCTGCAATTTTGGAGTTTTTCAACAGCCTAGTTGAATGAACACAAGGACTAGAATCTTAACTGGCAAACTTTTTACTGCATTGAAAAGAAATGCTAGCCATGCACACACAGCCAAGAATTTAAAACCAGCTCATTAGCTCACAATATGTGCATGGCACTGCCTCGGTTTGTTTGCTTTACTCAGAAATGGAGACTCCGCTCAAGCAGCTTGCTTTCAAATAAACATTTCCTGGCACCTGCAGTCCTTGCTGAGCCCAAAACAGATTGCATCAATTTGCCAAGTGGGTGATGGGGCAATGCTGAGCATTCATGAGACCTACAATGAGTTGCTGTCTAGCATGTGGTGTGAATCTTCCGCTCTGGAGTACCAGGCAAAGCTCCAAGTCCGTGCACATATTGCCCGCACCGTCAGCCGCCAGCCGTTGTTCAAGTCTGACACACTCAGCTTTGTTCGCCAGCACATTGTGTGTCCGATTCTCTCATTCAAACCCTTCTACTAGCTTCACAATAGAGTACGTACAACTAACGGCATTCATTTACTGTGAGGGAGCTAACTGCAATGGCTAATGCTTGGCTTGGTTTTAATAAAATTTTTACGGGTAAAACGGTTGGTTCTATCATTGAAGAGGAACAGCTGTGTTTTTAATAACACGGTAATATTGTGTTACCTGAAGTTCTGTTTGTAGTTTGAAGCATGTGCAGTGGGGCCTCGAAAACGCAAGCTCTGGTTCCCGGAAACCCTGGACAGTTGACTTGATCTCGCCGTTATGTTCGATTGAAAATGTACCGAGCGCTTGTGGTTATCGTACAATTAATACTTTGTGGTGGCAAGCACGTGCACCGCAGGTTGCGCATTGCCTCCAGCACCTGGACTGGGAAGCGGACGCTAGTTTCGCGTACTGTTTGCGGTCGTTCGCGAAACAAGATCGCGGCATCATGCATGATTTAGCTTCTGGAAGCTTCTTGGAGTCGGCAGCGGCCATGGCGGCGGAGGGGCACTCCGTGGCGGCGGACGTTCTGCTGGAACTCGCCAGCTGGAACAGCCGCATGGCGCGGCGCGCGGCGCAGTGCGGAGTCATCGAGCAGACGCCCGCCGTCCTGAACGCGTCGTCCAACGTCGCCGTCGCGATCCGCGGTATACTGGCGATAGCCGCCGCGGAGAAGTCGCAGCAGGACGAGATGGTTAGATGCATGCCGGAGTGGCTGTGGACGGCGTCGCAAGCCGTCCGCAATCTCGCCCAGAGAAGCGAGGAGGCCTTCGAAGACGCTGCTCGTCTGACGCAGCTTGCTGCTGTTTACTCTCGCTGCGACCTTCGTAACCCAGGGGCCAATACTGACCTGCGTATGCTGTCGTCTGCAGGCGCGCCCTTGGCCTGGAACCCCACTAAATCAACACTCGCTGAAACTCTTGATCCCAATCACGTGTATGCAGCAGTTTGGTGTCAAGATTCAAACTCAAATGATGAACGATTTCCAACCATTTCACTTTTGGTCGTAGTATCACCTGGGAGCCTGCACATCATGAACCTGATCTGCTCCACAGACATTCAAATACTTTGTTCGGCAATCACTGTGTTCTGTCGGGGATGTGTCTCTTCACCAGGGCGAGAAGCTCTGTAAACTGAACTGTGACTTGTTAAATTTTCACTGTGCAGTAATGCAACAATGACTCGCACTGTTGACTTTGCTGTGACTTGGACTCTCCTGTGACTGTGCTCCAGGCTCAGCTATCAGGTTGATTGAGTTAATTGACAGATTATTGAAAGAGTGTTGAGAGTGTGTGCGAGGGCACTCAAGAATACACTACGTAACCGACAAAGTAATATTCAGACAATTAAACCCGAAAGGGTTTGGCGCTTTTCCGTCGTTCGACAAAGAGTGAGATATGCACACGTTAAGTCTGAAAAATGGTCGAGTTCCAAAATGTTTAGCTAGTGAGAGCTTGGAGAGGGACAGTCCGACTGGAAGGGGACAAATTGAGTTCACCTCAACCTGGATAAGGCTGTCGAATCCGCAGCGTGAAGCTTTGCTGTTGTATCTAGCTCTGTTGCACATGGTGCAGATTGCCAGCCATCACAAGCGAGTGCAACAGTGGCTGGAGCAGCTGAACTGGCAGCAGATGTCGCCTGTGTGAGTCAGATTCCAAAAACAGTGGCTTTGGCGGTCTCAGGCCTCCCGCTGTTGTCCCCTTCCATAGGATGTATGAAACGGCTGCTGGCCAGGGGGGCCCTGGCCAAATGCATCCAGCGCATGCGTCCCACAGACTGTGCAGAAATATTCATAATCATCACCGCACTGGTTGACCTCGGCAACACGCTGGACGGCCAGCCTCTCTTCCTTGTGGCTAGCGGCGGCGTGCAAACCGCCGCCGTCGGCATCATCTCGAAGATTCTGGATGCCTGGGAAGACCAGGCTGAGCAAGCCTTCAATCAATCGCTCTCCGCCCACCACACAGGAGCTCCTGACGATGCTGACCTGGACCGTCCTTCTCTCTGTTTCCGGGTGGGGGTCTTGCTTGCTCACTACAAGCATCAAGCAGCATCTCCATCTCTTGCAATCACGTGGGATGTAACCAATCTGTCTCCATGCTGGGTGTAGAGCCAGAATGATGTTCAATCACTTGTCATGCAAATAGCATACGTCACTGAATACCCCTTTCAAAAGTACTTAACGGTTTCAATACCATTGATTGAGTAACGAGGTGTATGGTTTTCTTTTCTTGGTTCACTGCTGCTTTAATCTGTGGTCAGGATTCCATCGGCAACAGGTCACACGGAAAGTATTTGTATATAGTTTGGAATGTAGCAATGCTGGCTGAAAAGCTGATTTGTGAATTAATGGACTGTGCTGTTGTTGTTTGGATGCAGTAAACCTGTTTTCCAGCAATTCTTTGGTTCGCTGGCTTGGGACATCGGCCACGGGTTGAGCAAGGAGCACTCTTTCCAGCTTGTGAGTTCCCCTTCACTGGGTCTGCAACTAAATGGTATAGCTTATTAAGTTGTTCTGTGGGGCTCCAGACACTCCCGGATGGGCAAACTTTTGTTTTTTTGGGGAGGGCAGAAACTGGGATTGTGACTTGGACAGAGTTATTTAAACATTACGAGCAGGCTTGGATGAGAGTAAGGGTGTGGGAATCCAGTGTTGGGACAGGACACAATTTCAGTAATTTTCAAGGGTGGGCTTTTTTTTGCCTCAAATTTGGCCATATTGCATATGCTGCTTTCTCTAGATGTGAAACTGCCCTGCCTATTTGACTTAGTACGATGTACCACGATGGGCGTAGTTTTCTATGCATGTGTAGTGATTTACTTTCTACTTCTAGCGATGTATTCAGGGGACGCTGCCGCACGTAAATTTTAATTAATATAAAACGGGGGGAAAACGAAAGTATAAATATAGAGATTTAAAGTTGTTCTTATACTTAACCTTTAGAGGTGACAGGGCAGAAGTTCTATACTCAGCAAACAAACCCATTACTATTTAATAACATGCAAAAATTCTTAGCAGTAAAACGTACGTGTTTAAGAACTTTTGTAAGAACATGCGTTTGTGTTGTTACCTCTGGTCTCTGATAATGAAACCTCTAACCCTGGTAGGAACATTCTAGAATATAGGATTGGCTGCAGTGTTGAGTTGAATACATGAAGGCGGCCACAGGGGGTAGTGTGTGTGCCAGTAGGGTGTCATGTGCAGACGCAAGGGACGATGTCAGAGTTTGAGTTGCCGAAGTGGGTGAAAGACACTGGTGCTCTAATGCCATCAGTCCCTGCTGCATTTGCCGAACAAGTCGGTGCTTTGCATGCCATATCTAGGCTGTGCCTGATCTTAGTTCAGGCAGAAGGCATCTGCGCAGCGTCTCTTGCTGACCCTGTTGCTGCACTGACTGAGCATCGCATGGCACTCCTGGAGCAGGTGATCTCCCTTTCCGACCACTAAGCTCTGCATTGGTGCCTGTTGCAAAAGCGCCAAACTCTTGACGATTGAACTGCCTGCAACCTTACGTTGTCAGTTATGTAGAGTATACTCTTGAGTGGCCTCGCCTGCACTGTTGACAGTATCTCTTGAAGAGACGGTATGAGTGTATGCTATAGCCTCCTGTGATTGATACTTAGATCGGTAAGTTGTAGTCAGTTGGATACTCTTCAGGTAGAGAGAACCACTCGGCACGCTCCTCTGAAGGAGCTGCTAGAGGCAAGTATCATGATGCTGAAGTCTGCATCTGAGAAATACTGTGCTCTGGATCACACTCCACCCGGGATCGGAGGACACGTTGCAAACGCTGCAGCATTACTTGTGGTGCGCCTGCTGCAAACATTAATCCACTGTGGCCTTTTCCCTCTCGGTTGATGGGATCAGGAGCTGTTTTGGGAGAAATGTCATATTTGAGCAGTGTTTCAACCGTTTTGTTTCAACAAATCTGGTGCAGCAGTCCGACACAGGCCTGGAAAGACTCTTGTTAGCGCCAATTTACCAGCCCTTTTAACACTAAGCTGGAGGCAATGGCTGCAGGTGCAGCCAAAAGAAAGTTTCTGTTTTTGATTGCATAGTAGCCTCTGTGTGTTTTCACAGAGTCTTGGGTTTTGTACTGGGCCCACAATAAGGCTGTAGAGAACCTCCAGATCGGTTGAGTCTAAGCACCGATTTCAACATGATGTTTTGGTGCTCGTAGTATCTGGTTGGTCTTGAATGTGCACCATGCTGAAATAGGGTAGAATGCTGCAGTTTCAACTGGCTAAGGTGGTGGACTGGGGCCCAGGTCAAGTAGAAACTGGTGTATCACGTGCCACATCAAAAAGGTTGCTACTCCAGTGTATATCATAGCTTGATTACTGCACAGATTGCAGCAATCAATGCTGCTTGTCGACATGATTCTGTTAAATATCATGCTGTGTGATCAACAGCCTTGAAAGTAGCAACATGAGCCATAATGCCTGGATGTGGTAGGTGCTCATAAACCCAAAATATGAAAAAATGGGGCAGGCAAGTTCCAGTGTTGCAAGGTGATGAATTACACAAGTGCTGGGGGATCATGGCCGTTCCTCTACTGCTTTGTTTGTTGTCTACATGACTGTAAGACTGTGTGCTTTGTATCAGTCAATTCCAGAGAAATTTGGGTAAGAATGGGGATGTTACTCTACAGGAACAAGTTGGGACACATTCTGTCTCTGTCACAGAACACGTTAAGGGATTCTTCCAGAAGATGCAAGCAGGCAAGCAGACACAATATGGCATTGTGAGAAAGCCAACAGGATCTGGAAACCTGGCAAAAGAAGCAGCAGATCCAGCTGCTCCAAAGTTTTGGCAATTTCAAAGCGCAAGCAACAGTGTGCTCAGTCACGCTCAAAAACAAGTCAATTCAGCCACTGAAAGCATTCTCAGCTTCAGCGGTAGACTGAAGCGTGCATAGCATATTCTGGATTGTAACTGTGTTCACTCCCAGGAGGTAATGAAAAGGCAACTTGTTGGGCACATCTAGTTCTCTACACCTGAGCACACTACACCATGCTCTTGTCGCATTACATTATATGTGGGCAACAGATGCATATTAAACTGAAGCGTGAAAGCTAATCATGCGCTTCAAAACGGTCTCCGCTCTGTAGCATCACTGTCCCATGTACAGAATGTGTCAAAAGTGTGAAGATGAAATAGCTTGGCCTCGAAGACTGAGAAGATGTAAGAAAAGGCTACAAACAAGCCAAGCCACTGGATGAAACCGTACTTCAATTCTGTCAGAGCCCGTGGTCTGCACACAAACACGCTATTGCAATTCCCTGCTCACGTGATACTGGTGTGGAAATAATTACAAACATGTGGGCCTGATCTGACCTGTAAATCAGCGACTGGCTCTCGGGTATGTGTACATCGACAATGGCACGGAAGTAACCAGCACCTGCCTGCATACAGTTGCTGAAGTTACCAACTGAAATGTATCTCATCAGAGCGCTAAGTCAACACTCAATCTTGGAATTGAAGTATGTATGTATCACTGGTCAAAACCCACCTTCCAAGACTGGCTTTGTGGCCACAGAGAAAGCCTCATACCACGTTGGTAATCTCTGTGCAAGATGTTGGCTACGTCTAGCACTGATGTGGTTCCCTGCAATCCAGCTGAAGATTCTGTTGCTGAGTGCTCAGAATTCAATCAGTGGCTAGAAGTGCACATCAAACAGTATCCATTTGGATTTTTTAGGCTTGAACTCAGTGAGACAGTGTTTCGCTAACGGTCACAGTACAATGAGATGAGTTTCTTGTTCAGGTTGTACAGGCTTTTATGTTTCACCACTTATACCTCAAAACTACAGTGCATTATTGATGGTCGTGAGAGAGAAGCTGTAAGGTTCTGGAAACCAAAACCTCTTTATGCTGAGAAACTGCAGCAAAAACTGTTTGTTTCACTGAGAGAAATCTTGGTAAAGCAAGCTTTGCACAACCCCTTGCCTGCTGAAAAGTTCCAGGCAAGTACTGAAATGTCTGATGTAGCAAGTTTTGACTTGATGCTACAATTGATATAGAAGCATCACTTTCAAATGCAGCTTTTCCAAACAACATTTCAATGGCAACACTGAGCATTTCTTTCGCGTTCATATTTGTTCCAAATCTTGAGGAATGAGTCCATGTATTTTACCTCTCGTAGACCAGTCTACTCGTTGCATAAATAGAAGAGCTCCATGATGCAATCTTTTGTAAAGCTGAGCTGACATGAAATGTTTACAGTAAGCAGTTAGTTCTAGTATCCCGGGTGCGTACTAATTCATAGGGATCGCTGGCATTGAGCCTGAATAGCAAGGACTCCTTATCTGTAACAGTTGTGCCAGATTTGGGGAGATGCTGCTGCTCGAGCTTTACCACGCCTGCAGTGTACGATTCACCCCCGGAAGTTGGACTGCTATGCTCCACGTGAAGCAATCCTACCAGATCGATGTCTGCTGCAGCCTGGACTAAAATGGCATTTCATCCTCATCTCAAACATCAAATTGCTTGAGAATGAAGAGTATCGGGTCGTGTAGTAGCGTTAGTACTGGTTTCCGAGGAGCGCACTTGCAATTTGTACTCGAATTCAAGCAGCAGGCTTACCGATGTTACCCGTTCAACATTAATAGCTGCAACTTGAATTCTGATGTTATCTAGGATTTTGTCTTGATTGTAATCTTGCTCCAGCACCTACCACACGGACAGTTATCAGCCGCAGTTTGACGTCAGACAGCGCACTTCTTATACTTTACGCCATGGTACGATCTACTGTTGAGCGCCTACTGGCTATAAAGGCGGCTTATTCGTATGTTTTACTTTTCTTTTAAAATGCAATCTCTTGGCGTACACTTTGACTTCTCTGAGAGGTGAGGCGAACTTGCCCGAATTTGAATTATGCCCACAAGGCTGTACACAAGGAAAGAGAAGAAAACCTGTAAGTTGCAGGTTCCCGAATGGGAATTCAAAATTTGATTTGTTGCCTCATCTGTTGTGCATGCTTTCATTCCCCCTTGATCATGGGTCTACACACGTTTGATTGCTGTGGTGATCAGCGGGACTTGAGATCAAGCTCTTGAAGGATTTTTTCCCAGCACTATCGTACCTGAAATACCGCCTGCGCTTTATATCGGAAGTTTACATCTGGATGACCAGTAGAAACTTTGGTGCGAAGCCAAGGGTCCCCAGTAGCGTGCGTTGTGACAATGGCAAGGAAGGCACAGGACGCGTATCCAAGAATTCGGAACAGGAAAGTGAACGAAAGGATAGAGATGAAATGCCTCTTACAAAACGGCTCCTTGTATATCTACATGTTGAATCCCGTTTAGTGCAGTGGGGCTTGGAACCTGGTAGTGCACTGTTGTGTATGATATCAACCATCCGACAGAAGAAGACGAACCTGCACAATCATTTATATGTCTGGTAAGGACGAGTTAAGCTTTTTGATGAATTACATTCATTCATTCATTCGTCAGTTGTGTGCTTTGTTGAAACATTCTGAACAGAAGCGTGCTGTCCATTCGAAGAACTACTCGAAGCTACTAGCAAGTTCTAGATGAAAGAATCTAATTTTCTCCAAAGTTATGTGCAACGAACGAGGCTTCGCAAGGCTATGAGTTCAGTTTGTACAAGGAATGGCATGTTTCATTCAATTAAAATCATCCAGCGACATGTCGATAAAAGGGGGCGAAAGATGCTATCGATTTGAGGTTGAAAAGTCCCATTGCATGCCAAATTCAAATAATTTACGAATGTGCACTCTCTTCTTGTAGTTGTTTGCAATGCAAAGGCTGTAGACATTCAAATTCTAGTTTATCACCACGCCGAGTCCCAAGCCTTTTCAGACACTTGTTTGCTCTCTTCCAGGCACAAAAAAATATATATCTTTCAATACTCACCTGTCTCTGTAGTGATGGCAGATTTTGGCGAACAGCACACGGTCTCCTACTGTATAACTCTTGCAATAACTATGACCAACTCCAACGCTTAGCTATCATGCACACCTTTGCTGAGAATGCTAACTAAAACTCACTTTAGTTTGTGCCATGGCATGGTCAGCTATACTAAGTTGTAAGCTCCTCAAGTGAGCTCTCACCCAACTCTCCCCGCACAACCGAGTGCAAACAAATCACAGCAATGTACATGGAATATAAATCCGTGAGCGGTTCTTTTGAATTTTATGTCACACCAATCAATGAACTCTTTTTGAACTCACTCTATTGGTTGCGTCCAGGGTTGTTACTGGAAGTTTTGAGGGCATTTCGGTCGCAACATGAGGGTTCCTGTATGAGTGCGAAATCGACCCTATACAAATGCTGGCCTAAAGTAATCATTGATCTCTTTGAAATACGTCGACTCCTGAAAAACGTGGGTTATAATCTTTGAAATTGCTCTGTTGTGCCGGCAAGCAGTGTCGTTTCTATCGATGATTCTCCATCTCACAATGCACGGAAACCGAGCCTTGAACTTGTTTTGAAGACCACTTACGTGATCAGTAGACTGTAATCTATTCAGCATATGGCGGTATCACTGCTCGGGCATGACATCTCGTGACATGTCTTGACTACATGCCACCATAGAATCTGTCACGGATGGCACTCACTCAACCTGAGTTCAATCTATGAACCCCTTGTTTCAACCCAATTCGCTTTTGAAACCAATTTGGAAGATTTTTAACCTTTGAAGGTGGCAAGATTTGGCGCAATAGGTGCAATCGCGCGGACAGCTTATCAGTGCAGGTCGCAACATGACGAATTGAGATTTTGTAAGTAGCCATTAGCCACCAATTGCATCGGAAAGTATCAGGAAATATGCGTCCCAACCTCCTTGGAAGCGGGTGCAGCTTCTATTATTGATTCTATTATAGCGTGCTGTGCTGCTGTCCAGCAGTAGCTAGCTCATGATATAGAGCTGTCGCTATGTACACACTGCGGTGGTTCAACGCAATCCTTCGGCAGGAACGAATCTACAAGTACGGATGTTGCAGAAACTCTAGCAAAGTTGAATCCAAAGCTCATGCGGTTGTCGTCGATTGCACCTGAGCCCTTGGAGCGGAAGCCAGTTATGGGAGGTTGCCAAAGTAGCTGTCAAGCAGGAAGCGAAATCAGCGTTCCGGTGAGTCTTTCAGAGGCGTAATGGTAACAATTTGTTGATAACATGATATTTTAACATCCTCTGAATGTTTGTTAGGATCCTCGTGGATTCAGCGTTACAAGCACCCGGTCCGGTCACTCGACCAGGCTAGTGCACCATCTGACTGCATCTTCTAGCAACAAGAATTTCGAAGTGCCTGAACCATTTACACCAGATACAAACGAACTTGCTGAGTTTGTGAAAGCGCGCTACCCTCCTTCAGATGGGCCAGGGCATACAGACACATTGTCAACAGGGAAGAAATGGGGGCTAGCTGCTGGTCCAGGGGTTGGAACTTTTCTGATGGCTACAGGCTGGTATGTCGTGCATTGTTCAGTGGTTGTAAGCAACAATGCCTGAGACATGAAGTGTTCTTGATTCCAGGCTGTTCCGGTTATTCTGCTTATTGACAATAACAGCATTGCCTTTCTGGATCATGATTGTATCTACAAGTGGTTTTTTTGGAGAATATTCGAGAGCTCTTGCCAATGACAGGTATGGGTTGCCGTACATCCAGCCATACTCATTGAATGATAAGTACTCGGAGGCTTCTTTTCTCCCTGCACTCAACTTTGCGAGTATCCTCGAGGATAAAGACCCTCACTTCGATTTAACATCGAGAATGAAGTTTATGGGTGCGCGCGCTCCAAGTTTTGCCAGCTCGTTTGTGGATTGTGCGCTGGACAGCCTAAATCTCAAGTCTCACACGTCCAGGCACCCCTTTCATTTTGGGATCTGAGCTTGGACGCGACTATTTCCTCATTGGTGTGTTTATCTGTATCAGAAGTGCCCTGATTTACTCCTGCTTGCACAAGTTGCGCAGCTCCACGGGTAGCGCTGTCACTGGCTGGGTCCACTAAACGAGTTAATGCTCATACAGTCATAGCTTTAGCTGATGTGGCCGCGGTTGCGATTCTATTAGTATCCCTGCGTCGCTTCCTGAGTTCCGTAAAGCAATACAACGAAGTGTACGATGAGACAGTCTTGGAACTCGCTGACTATACTGTGCTTGTGACTGGAGTCCCCCGGGATATGTCAACAGCTCATGCTGAGGGATCTCTGGTGGAGTGTGCTTCCTGATTTAAAACGGTGCGAAGCACCTTTGCGAACCATATCAACCCCCGTGTTGTTCAATGGCCCTGAACGCTGTACAGGTTTTTTCACGAACAACTAGAACCATATGCGACCACTTCGGATCAAGTGGCTGTCCAGGAGGTTTACCCCATTACGTCTGAAGCCTGCCTCGTGGAGACGATAAAGAAAAGGCGCAGCGCAGAAAGACAGCTTGTATGATGCCGTTCAGCGGATTCAGCTAATATTTTAAAATATTTAAGCTTGCCAATAATCCTCCGATCTGCGAAGTAACATGTCCATGGCAGATCCTCCGGAATTGAGCCCGCTACATGGATGTACGGATTCAGCTCGTGTGTTTCCAGGTTCGGATGATGGCAAAGCAGTCCACTACTGGAAAAGACCTAAGCAAGAATATCAGCAAAGCGCGCTCAAAATACGATAAGCTTGACGCCTGCGTGGCATCTGCGTTGAAGGATAAGCGCACCCACTTCACTCGAGGAGCTTTTGTGGTATTAAACGACCCATCTCTGGCTTTTATTGCCGTACAGAGCTCACCGAAAGGTACTGTTGTGTCGTCGCCAGCGACAACTGGCGCCCGTAGTGCTACCCCTATGCGCTTCAGTTGATTTCAGCTGTGAACGAGTTCAAATTCAGGATGGCTGGAAAAACTACTCACACCCAAGGCTATGCGCATTGATGGGAAGCACGTTCTAAGTGTCGAACATGCCTGTGCTCCTACAAACTACATATATGAGAATCTTGCCATTGGCAGCTTCGAAAGAGTATTGCGGCGGCTGGTTTCCACTGCTATTGTTGCTGCAATCTTGCTGCTTTCTCTAACTGCAGTGATCTTACTGAAAAGCTACCAGAAGGACTTGCTGGTGAGACTCGCGGCTCAAACAAGGATCATTTCAGTGTTCCAGTACCGCCTAATCAAAGGCTAACTATCAAATAGCAATCACTCCAACCTCTAAGCCTCTTTGCTGTTCATTACCCTGGCTTGCACACATGCACTTAACCTGTAACACAGCACAGATTCAACTAGATACAAAACGTCAATGGGCTCGATTGTTGCAGTTTTTTGACCCCTGATCATAATTTCTGGTAACACCCAGCAAAACCACCTTTTCACATAAGCTTAAATGAGAACCCTAAGCTACAGTGAGAAGCAATGGACATTCTGAGCAAACAGTTTGTGCAATACCTGATTTTCAGGGTAATTATCAAAACTGTCAGTATCTTTGTCTCGCAAAGCTTGACCTGTTTGTTGCTTTACAGTACATGCTGGCTCTGAATAAGTGTCTTGAGGAGCCTTCAGATTCACACAATTTTACTGCCTTGTATTCACTATGAGAATTGTGACTGGCTGCCTGCACAAGGGGTCCCAAGTGTGGTATTCTCTTGTTGCCTACATTATCCTGCTTTCCTGCTCAAACCTCAGCAGTTATGGGTAATCTCACCAATATTTGAAACAGTGAGTACTCAGGTTCTGAAAAGTAAATTGACTGTCAATTCAGACTGAATCCATACACACCTGGAAGCTATAGTGCTAATGGTATCTGTGCATGTATTGATCTATTGTGGCTACACAAAGCAATTGAAGAACACAAGTGTGTGCTGGAACTGCCAGATAAATAACTGAGTCTAACACACACTGGCCTCAACTGTGTCATCTTCATGGTTACAGATGAATGTAACGATCAAAGAAGGCCTGCTTTGGCGCTCTATTTCACAGCAAGCTCCTCAGTACTTCCCGACTATTTCCAACCAATTAGATCTTGGGAAACTGCATCTGGACTGCAGCCATGTGTTCTCAGAATGCACCCAGTCTCAGCTCAACCCTTTTCAAACTGGTGTGAATGTGACCATGCAATTCGGCCAATACCTTGAAGTGAGCCCCAATGCTCTCACTGCTTTGTATGAAAGCAGCTTTTTGGGCTCCATGGCCAGTTGCCAACGAGGTGATGGATGTTCGTCACACACTCCAACACCCCTGCAGGTGGGTCCTGATCTGACACCTGATGAATTCACCCAAGGCAATTCACTTGAGGCTTCTGCCACGCAGATGCATTAATCAGTACTCTTGAGCCTAAATGACAGAGGTGTAAAATATTCTCTATGGAGACATGTTCATTAAATTATGTTTCTGACAAGTATAAATCCTCTGTAGTGAGAACTACATCTCCCTAGAGGAGGTGGATGATTGAGTACATGTTGGCTCCTAGTTGTCTAGTACTAGTGCAATGAAATGATTTTTGAAGGGAAAGTCATGCTGAACAGTTTTACACTCACTTCAAGCAGATTAAGCTTGGAAGATACTAGCACACAGCTGTACCCCACGCATTCTTAACCTTGGATGAAGGTGTAGCAAAACTCAACAATTCTCAACACCCCGGTGAGAATCTGGTTGTTTTTGAGCAAAAAGTGGATGGAATTGAAAAAATGCTCCATAGAGCTCTTATGAAAATTCAGGATTTTTTCAGGATCTGTGCCTGCCTCTTGTGTGAGATGCACAATAATTGATCTCCAAAACAATTGTTCAATAAGCTCCCTAAACCAAGTTGCAGGTTGCCTGTATTGCGTGCTATTGTGGGGGCATGAATAAGTCTACATCAGCCAACGACACACGCTCGTTCAACTACTACAAGGCTGTGAGCACCAGGGGTCACTGTGAAGGGTTCAGTGCCTTCAACACTCGCGAAGCTGCCATTACAATCCTCATTTCAGTCTTGATTGCCGGAGTGAACGCAGCCTTGGGGTTAGTCATCAGCTCGCTCACCTTGTTTGAGCGGCACCGCAGCCACACTGAGCAGCACGCTGCTCTCATGATAAAGACCGCCGTTGCACAGTACCTCAACACCTGCATCTCCCCCCTTATTGCATCTGCTGAAATCCGGTGGCTTGCAGTCACTGTCAATGGCGTCATCTTCGAAAATGGATACCCAGACTTCACCACAAACTGGTGTGTTTATTTGAAAAATGTCAATACTTTGTTCTAATTCAGTAATAAAATTTATAGGTTCAGCTAAAACTTGATTTTTATAAAT
>JAULKQ010070907.1:0-19781 GCA_032356285.1 Smithsoniella earleae | reverse complement strand
CCGGCGCTCGGCCTCTGCTTCTGTCGGGCTAAACAGGTACGCGTCCGCCGCGCGACCCGTCAGGAATGGCTCGATCACCTCCTGCGCCCGCGGCCCCAGGTAGATCACTCGTTCGATTCCGCGAAACTGATTCTTGTGCTCCCGCGGCCGGTACATCAACACGTCAGACGGGATGTCCCGCTCCAGATCGACAGGGCGCATCTGCATCAGTTCCCCCGGCCGGGCGCCTGTCAGCAACTGCAGGTCGATCAGCGCATTGACTTGGCGGCTCAGGAACGGTCGCACCGCTTCAATCAACTCCGGCGGCGCGGGCAAGACGCGTTTCCCTTCCCGCGCACGGGTTCGCCCGCGCTTGAGCGACTCAACCGTCTCCAGCGCCCGATGCACGTCCGCCGCAATCATCTCGTGCGACGCGGCCCAGCGGAACATGCGCCTGATCCGCTGCACCTGCTGGTTGGTGTACTTCCTCGACCATGTAGGTCGCGGCGGCGTTGCATTCGGATCGCCGGTGATCATGGCCTCGCGCAAGTCCCGAAGCCGCTTCGGACCGAAATCCTCGGCAGGAAGTGAGCCGAAGTGTGCGCGCAACAGCCGCAGCGCCACACGCAACGTGCCGGATTCGTTCGGCTGGTAGTACTCTTCCGCATGCCTCCAGTACGCCTCGATCAGAATCGTGATCGTCAGGCCGCCTTTGGGCGCGTCGGGCTCTGTGTCCCGCTCGTCTTCAAGCTCCGGCCAGCGCTTGCCGCAGGCGTACCACGCAGCGATCACCCGGTGGTACTTCTCCCGGCTCTTCGGCGTGTCGTATTCACCGAGCCAGTAATCCCGCCTGCGCTTCGTCACGCTGTCGGTCAGCGTCACCAGCGCCTGCGAGTAGCCCTTGCGTTTTCGATAGGAAGGTCCTCTTGACATCGGTCGTGCTCCTGAATCGCCCAGCGCGGTTAATGACCGCGCGGTTTTGCGCTTCAGGCTGCACCACCTGTCAAAGGTAGGTTTCCGTAACCCCCGGAATCAGCCAGACTTACGAAAAAAGCGGGTGACCGGACTCGAACCGGCGACATTCAGCTTGGGAAGCTGACGTTCTACCACTGAACTACACCCGCAAGTCACCGCAACTAAAAGTGCTGCGGCGTCGTCACTCCGCGCTATGCCCGTGCGATCGCAACTCAATCTGCACGACATCCAACTTCGCGGACTGACGTCCGGAGTATACGCAAGACCACCCCGTGCGGTCCAAAACCGCTGACCAGCCACGGGAACGTCAGCTTGAAAGGCTGGGCGCTTTCAGTGAAGGCGCGCCCCCGGCGTTTACTCGAACGCTCGCGGGTCGGCGTCGCCCAGTCCGAGCCGGTCAAGCATGAACGCCTGCAGTTCAGCCCGATCGAGCAGCGCATCTCGTCGACCGCTCGAGCCTCCGTGGCCGGCCCCGAGATTCATGCGGAGCAAAGTCAATCCATCGTCGGCATCGAGCCGTCGTTCCCGCAGCCTCGCCACCCACTTCGCCGGCTCCCAGAACGCGACCCGAGCATCGCTGATCCCTCCCGTCGCCAGAATGTCCGGATAGTCTCGCGGGCCAACGTTCTCATACGGCGCATACGACCGGATCGCTCGGTAATAGCGTTCCTCATCGGGGTTGCCCATCTCAGGGTAATCAAGCGTCGTTGCCGGGAGAGTCGGATCGAGCATCGAGTTGAGACAGTCGACAAACGGAACCTCTGCCACGACAACTCGTGCAATGTCGGGCCGCAAATTGATCGCCGCGGCAACGAGAAGGCCTCCAGCGCTCCCACCCGTCAGCGCAAGCCGATCCGGAGTCGCAAGACCCTCCTTGAATAGCGCTTCAGCGCACGCGACGAAATCGGAGAACGTGACAGGCTTGCGTTCGAGCCTGCCTTGATGATGCCATCGCGGTCCGTAGAAGCCGCCGCCGCGAACATGTGCGACAGCGATGGTGACGCCACGCTCGAGCAAACTCGCATAGGTGCGTGTCGGGTAGAAGCCGGGCTCCATGACCGCGCCCACCGCGCCGTACCCAGTGAGGAGCGCCGGAGACGACCCATCCCTCGGATTGTCACGACGGAATATCACCGTCATCGGGATGCGGACGCCATCGGGAGCGACGCCGAAGATCGTCTCCACTGAAAATGACGAAGCGTCGAAGTCGCTCGCGCGCTGATACACAAACTTCGCCGCGCGACGTTCCGGGTCATACTCGTATGTTGTCAGCTCTTCGAGCGGCGCCGAGGTCTCTACTCGAATGGTCGATGCTCCATACTCCGGCCCTTGCTCGAGCGTGGTCCAGCCGGGCGTTGGACAAACGTCGATCACATGTTCATCTGATCGATCGTGTCGCATCACCCGGATCACGCGATACCCGTTCCGTCGCTCCTCCAGAGCGAGCCATTCTTCCAGAATCACCAGATTCCTCAGGCTTACGCCCGGCTCTTCCGGAAGCACGACTTTCCAGGGCGAATCCGCATCGCCGCCGATCTCCCGGCGAACGAGGCGGCCGTCCACGGCGCCATTCGCGTTGTCGATCGCGTAAAACCAGCCCCCGTCGTCGCCCCGGCGATGCTCGATCTGTTTCGCAGACACGCACTCACGATGGGGAAAAATAGTCCGGGCTGGCGCGTCTGGATCCCTCGCATCGACCGCAAGCACATGGGACGCGTCGTCCGAGTAGGAGTGAATGATGACGAACTCATCCGAGCGACATCGGTAGACATCAACTGCGAATCGGCCGTCGCTTGATTCATAGAGCAGTTCGTCGTCGGCAGGGTCTGTCCCGATTCGATGTCTCCACGCGGTCGCCGGCCGCTGAGTGTCATCGGTTCGAACGTAATACACAGCGTCCGCGGCAGCATCCCACGCGAGACAGTGCGCCCAGACACCCTCGATGGACACATCCGGCGACGTCGTTCGGCCGTCCAGGCTTCGGAATCGCAGGGCGCCGACATCGTCCCCGTTGCGCTCTTCGATAAACGCCACCGTTCGATGATCAGGACTCACATCTTTGGCGGTGACCGCGTAGTACTCCGCACCATGCGCAAGCGCATTGACATCAAGCAGCACGTGTTCATCAGTGTGCCCGATTGGTCGACGGCAGAATGTGGGATAATCGAGCCCCGCTTCAAACCGTTCGTAGTATTCCCACGAGCCGTATCGGATCGGTGGACGTTGGTCGATCGGCGGCAAACGATCCAGCATCTCCCGGTGGATCCTGTCCCGCAAGGGTTCGAGCGGCTCAAGCACGGCGTCCGTGTAAGCATTCTCGCGTCGAAGATGTTCGATAACCGCCGGATCCTCGACGTTCCGCATCCATGCGTACTCGTCCGTGCGCTCGTCGCCGAAGAGCGTCGTGCGAACAGGGCGCTGGTCCACGTGCGGCGGATCAGCCATCGTCTCCGGCTGCCCGGAGCAATGCGCCGCCGAACAGAAGACCACCGAGGCGATCGTCGCAAGATGCATCGTGCGGCTGAGTGTGTTTGTCATCTCAGCGAGATTACCGTTTCTCAAGCGCTCGTAAGATGAGTTTCCGGCACGTTTATCCGAAGACGCTCCCGATCATTCCGGCGCGGCTCTGACCGGCGATCCACCCCGCACCCAGACGTGTCCGGGTCACCTGGGTGAGGATCATGCATCAAACTCCCGGGAGGCGACGGCGAAGGAACACCCGCAGAGTCATTCATCCTTGTACGCTGCGCCGGGACAATCGCGATCAATCTTCAAACGGAGCGATCTCTGAAATGACGACGACCAGGCCGCACCATTGGCCACGTTTGATCCCGGCCGCAATCGCGATCGCCGTCCTTTCGGCATGCGCCACCAATATCCCCCGCAACTCCGCGCCCGCCCGGCTGCAGACGATCTCTTCCATGGCGCCCGAGGATACCTACGTTCTGGTCGAACAGATCTCACCCCACCTGCGCAACGGCTACGACATGCGCAAGATCAACGCCGACACGCGATGGACACGCGTGGGAGAGATCAACTTCGGTCATGTCTTTGACTCCGCCGATCAGCCGCTCAGCGTGTGGACGGGCAGGCGATATGACGCGCTGCTCGTTGTGCGTGATGGACTTTTTGCAGGTGTGTATCTGCCCCAGGAAAGCGTCTTTGTCAGCGCACGCATCAATCCCGTCATGCAATGGCGACGCGTCTCAGAATGATGCAGTCGTTGACATATGAACGTCAGAAGTTCAGCGAAAACTGAACCTGAAACGCCAGCTGGTTGTCATCCGCGCTTTCGAGCACACCGGTGTTGCCGCTCGGATTGACAAGCGATCCTTCTTCCGAATCCAGAAACCACAGTGCGGCAAAGCTGAACTTCGCGCCAATCGTCCCGGGGAACGGGTAATAGTTGAACCCGGCCGTCAGCGTGCGGAACTCATCGTTCTCAGCCTCCCGATCACTGTCGGGAATGACGGCGTCGAATCGGCCATACAACTCGACGTGTTCATTCACGAACGCGCCGCCCTGCACAACCACGCCGAAGTCATTTCGCTTCGTATCCGACTCGAAGTTGTCATACGCGTAGTTCAAAGATGAATAGAAGTTCCATCCATCGGCTGCGATGCTGAACTCAAGCACCGCCAGGAAGAGATCAAGCGTCTCTTCCGGATCGCCTGTTTCGGCGCCATATTCATAATGCGCACCCAGGCCAAGCATCGCCGCGAACTCACTGCCCGGAAAAGATGTGAACTTCGTGAACTGCGACCATTCGCCGGCGAACTTGTAATCGCCTTTGAACGTGAACGAGTAGTCCGCATCATCCGGGCTGCCGAAATCCGTATTGATCGTTCGAAGTCCGTCGCTGAACGTCAGCCAGAAACGATGATCATCCCAGCGGCCGTGGAGTTGCACGCCCTGAAATCCACCGCCGCCGAAGACGGAGTCCGTCGGCGAGGCCGCAACGCCAAGCTGCGCATCCGGGCTGTGCTCGTTCTCAATCGTCAACTCGGAAACCTGCTGGCCCCAGCGCAATGACCAGTGCTCATCAAATGAGTATCCCACCCAGGCGCGATCGACGATCGCGACGCCGCCGGTTTCCTCATCCTCGAAATCACGCGCCGGACGACGCCCGCTGAACTGCATGCGGATGAAGTAATCAAACTCGTCGAAGACCTTGCCGCGAAACCACAGCCGCGCACGCGCGACGCTGAATCCGAGCGTGTCCTTGTCGATATCAGGTGAGTTGTCTTCCCGATGGTTGTACGTGTAGCGGAATATGATCAGACCGCTCGTACTCAGCGTAAATGCGCCATCCTCGCTCGAAAGATAGAAGGCGCCATCATGTCCGCCGCCTGAACCGTTCTGAAGCAGGCTGCTGCGGCTGTCCGCATCCGCAAGCATCTCCGCGACCAGCGCGCGCGTCTCGTCCGCCTGAAGGTACGCCGCATCCGACGTTTCCTCGGCCTGACCGGATGCGCCTGCAACCGGCGCGAGCCCGAGAAGCACGAAGAGCGCCAGCATCCTTCCACGGCTCAATAAACGCATGCGATCTCCCTTAGAGGAATACAGCTACCAGCGCAAAGCCAATGCCCACCGAGCCGATCGTTGCGACCAGACCCGGAAGCATGAAGCTGTGATTAAGGACATACTTGCCGATACGCGTCGTCCCTGTCTGATCGAACTGAATCGCCGCGATGATCGTGCCGTACGTCGGCAGGAAGAAATACCCGTTCACCGCCGGGTACATCGCTATCAGCAACTTCGGATCAATGCCGAGATTGATGCCAACCTGCATCAGAGCCGCCACAGTCGCCGCCTGGCTGTAGAGAAGGATGGAAAGCGCAAAGAGCGCGATCGAGAACGTCCACGGCTGCGCCTTCACGCTCTCAGATAGCGCCCCCAGAATCGGCCCGCTGTTGTTCTCAAAGAATGTGCTGCCCAGCCACGCGATGCCCATGATCGCCACCACCGCAACCACGCCGGCTCGCGCCACCGATCCCGTGACAAGATCAGATGGCTTCGCCCCGCACAGCAGCATGATCAGGCCGGCCGCCGAGAGCATGATGATCTCAATCGTGTGCGCCATGCCGACATGCGTCGCCGACGGCCACACAACCTTTAGATCACCCGAATCGATGCGCTCCCGAAGCCCCGCAGTGTTTCCCGTCAGCAGATGCTCGCGATCAGCATCCGATTCGATCTCGACAATGCCCGTGTCTTCGTTCAGACCGCGAACATCCACCCAGCCCGTCTGCCGCGCAAGCTGCGCCTGCACCGGCTCCCATGTGATGTCCCCGGTCGATCGCGACACAGTGAAGCAATACGGATCATCATGGACGAGCCGCACGGCGTCGATGTCCACGCTCGCCTTCCAACCCGTCACCGGACGCGCCGCCTGAAAGACGCCAAAGAGCACCACGCCGATCGCCGCGGCCAGAAAGATGAACACCGCAAGCTTCGCCGGTCGCACCTGCTCCGGTGTCAACTCGGTGCCCGCCTCGTGATCCGTCACCAGACCCCTGGCAAGCCGATCCTGATAAATCGGATCATCCGCCAGCCGCTTGCCTTTACCCGCGACGGCAAGCGCGCCCAGCATGCTGCCGCCCAGCGTCGCCGGCACGCACACCATCAGTATCTGCGCCAATCCAAGCCCCGTGTCGTTGACCGCGAAGATCGCAATCATCCCCGCCGTCGCCGCCGAGATCGGACTTGCGGTAATCGATTGCTGCGAAGCGATCACCGCGATGGACATCGGCCGCTCCGGCCGCACGCCCGCTTTACGCGCCACTTCCGCGATCACTGGCAGCACGGAATATGCGACGTGCCCCGTCCCCGCGAAGAACGTAAACATCCACGTCACGATCGGCGAGACAAACGTCACTGCCCCTGGCTTGGCCCGCAGCATCCGCTCGGCGACTTTCACCAGCAGATCCAGCCCATGCGCCGCCTGCAGCGCTGAAGCCGCCGTGACCACCGCCACGATGATCAGCAGCACATCAACCGGAAGATCGCCCGGCGGCTTGCGAAACACCAGCACAAGAATCGCCAGCCCAAGCGCCGCCACCGTGCCAAGCGCGACGCCGCCGATGCGGGCGCCGAAGTAAATGCACGCCAGGACAAGCGCGAATTCAATCCAAAGCATGCGCAAAGCTCCGAACGAGAAGGGGGGTCAGGTGGTCGCAGGCAAGGCAGTCATCCGGCGAGGATCAAGCAGTTCCTGAATCTGCTCCTCCGTCAGAATCTTCTTCTCGCGAATCAGCTCGACGATGCCCTTGTTCGTCTGCAGCGCCTCCGCGGCAAGCTCCGTGCATTTGTCATACCCCAGCACAGGATTCAACGCCGTCACGACGCCAATGCTCCGCTCAATGTACGCCGCACACACATCCCGATTCGCCGTAATCCCATCGATGCAATGCTCTCGAAGCGTGCGAGCGGCATTCATGAACATCGTCTGTGATTCCAGAATCGGATAAATGATCACCGGCTCCATCACATTCAACTGAAGCTGACCCGCCTCCGCCGCAAGCGTCACCGTCAGATCATTCCCGATCGCCCGGAAACACACCTGATTCACCACCTCAGGAATCACCGGATTCACCTTGCCCGGCATGATCGACGAGCCCGGCTGCTTCGCCGGCAGATTGATCTCATGCAGCCCCGCTCGCGGCCCCGACGCCAGCAAACGAAGATCATTGCACACCTTCGAAAGCTTGATCGCCAGACTCTTCAGTGCGCTCGAATACAACACGAACGCCTGCGTATCCTGCGTCGCTTCAACAAGATCAGGCGCCAGATGAATCGACATCCCCGAGATCTGCGCCATGTGCTTGGCGCACGCCTCTGAGTAGCCCGGCGTCGAGTTCAGCCCCGTCCCGATCGCCGTGCCACCCATGTTGATTTCAGTCAGCACACGCTCGGCCAGTTGATCCAGCGGCCGAATCTCATCGCTCAGACTGTTCGCCCATGCGATGAACTCCTGCCCAAGCGACATCGGCACCGCATCCTGAAGCTGCGTGCGTCCCATCTTCAGCACGCTTTCAAACTCCACGCCCTTGTTCCGAAACGCCTCAACCAGCAGCCGCAGCTCCGCGACCAGATCCTGATTGCGAAGCGCCGTCGCCAGATGCAGCGCTGTCGGATACGCATCATTCGTCGACTGCGCCATGTTCACATGATCATGCGGATCGCAATGGGCATACTCGCCTTTTTTGTGACCCATCAGCTCCAGCGCGCGATTCGCGATCACCTCGTTGGCGTTCATATTCGTCGATGTGCCCGCTCCGCCCTGGATCACATCGACCTGAAACTGATCGTGCAGCTTGCCTTCCATCAACTCAAGACATGCGCCCTCGATGCCCTCGAGAATCTTCGCATCAAGCTGGCCGACTTCATGGTTCGCCCGCGCTGCGCTGAGCTTCACGATCGCCAGCGCCTTGATCAGCGGCGAATACAGGCAGATCGGCACACCCGTGATGTGAAAGTTCTCCATCGCGCGTGCAGTCTGCACGCCGTAGTACGCTTCCGCCGGAACTTCCTTTTCGCCGAGCAGATCATGCTCCAGGCGCGTCGCGCTGCTCATACAAACACCTCCCTCAGCCGGTCAAAAATGAACGCAGATATGGTAACGCGATCGCGCTCACGCAAGCCGCGCAGGCAAACGCCCCGATCTTGAGATTTGCGTAAAACCGCCGGGATCGAAAGCGCTCATGCCCGAGGCGGGCGAGGTTCCTGGCCGCATGCCACCAGCAGCGCATCGCGCAGTCCCTGCTCTTCTACAGGCTTGCTCAGGCGGCGGACTTCCCGGAACTCCTGCTCCAGCATCGGCGGACTTCGATAACCACTGATGAAGAAAAAGGGCGTGCTGCGCTCGCGAAGCTCTCGCGCCACTTCCTGGCTCGATCCGCCCTTGATGTTGATGTCCAGCACCGCGCAGTCATGCCCAACTGCCTGCACCGTCGCAAGAGCATCTTCAACGGATGCGATCGGACCCGTCACATCACAGCCAAACTCTTCGAGCTGCTGCTTGATCGAAAGCCCAACCAGAAAATTATCTTCGACAAGCAACACGCGCTTCGTCGCAAGCGGTCGTGACGATCCAGTCTCAGTCGTCGACATCATCATCCGACACTCCTGCCGATGACGAAGCCTCGCGATCGCGAAAGCGCTCGTGCGGCTTCAGTTCGTTGCCCACCGCATTGTAACCAGGGACACCGCCGATGGCAGCGGGCGATGCACATGACCATCGGCAGAATGATCATTCTGACCGGAGCAATGCCCTCACAAGCCCAACGATTCCAGCACATCCGCCGGCGTCCGCGCGATCCACGTCGCGCCATTGGCCGCAAGCTCCGCCTCATCGCGAAACCCCCACGTGACCCCGATCGTCGCCACGCCCGCCGCCTCGCCCGTGCGCATATCCGTATTCGTATCGCCCACCATCACCACCTCGGCGCGCTGCACGCCGCACGACTCAACAATATCGATCAGCACCGAAGGATCCGGCTTGCGCACGCCGCCCACGCGCACGCCCTCGATCCGCGCAAATCGCGTGCTCGCCGCAACCGCCTCGATCGTCACCTGCGCGAGATCGTGCGGCTTGTTCGTCAGCACCGCCATCTCGACGCGCCCCTCCAGAGATGCAAGCAACTCCGCAACACCCGGATACAGCCGTGCGCTCCGCGGCCCGCGCGCCCGGTACTCCTCCAGATACGCCTCCGTTAGCCGATCAATCTCCGCTTCGTCGTTGACGGCGCCCGCCGTCGCGCGTTGCACCGCCACACGCGCTCCATCACCGACGATCTGCGCATACGCCGAGCGCTCCGGCGTCGCGAGACCCTCCGCGCGAAGCATCGCGTCCATCGACTCGGCGATGTCCTCCATCGTGTCCGCAAGCGTCCCGTCAAGATCAAAAACCACCAGGCGAATCGGCATGCCGCGAGCATACCGTCGCAGTCCCGGCGATCGACATCGCGCCGATACAATGGATGCCTCCCATGACGAGCGCATCGAAACAGCCTGACCGGAACGAAAGCCCCGTCGTCATCGGCCTCGCCGGCGGCGTCGGCGCTGGCAAGTCCGCCGTCGCCGACGCCTTCGCCGAACTCGGCTGCCTCATCACGAATGCCGACCGCGAAGTCGCGCGCCTCCTTCAACAGGAGAACATCCGCAATACGCTCGTCGAGTGGTGGGGGGATCAGATCCTCACAGAAGACGGCGCCCTCAATCGAAGCGCCGTCGCGACAGTCATTTTCAACGCACCCCAAGAGCGCTCCCGCCTCGAAAAGCTGCTTCATCCGGAAGTCATCGATGCCCACCGCCGCGCTATCGAAGAGGCGCGCGAGCAGAACATCCCTGCCGTCATCATCGACGCGCCCCTCCTTTTTGAGGCCGGCGTCGACGCCCTCTGCGACGCCGTGATCTTCATCGATACGCCCCGCGATATCCGCGAGGCCCGCGTGCGGGATTCCAGGGGCTGGGGGCCCGAGGAGCTCGATCGACGTGAAAAGTCCCAGATGCCACTTGAAATAAAGCGCGCAAGATCCCACTATGGAGTCAGGAATGACGTGGATTTCGCCGAACTCAAGGCGCAGATCCGCGACGTCTTTGCCGCTATAATGTCAAAGCAGGGACGAAGTCGGCCTTGACCCGGCCGTGGTCGGTTTCACCAATACGTGTGAATGCGTGTGCCGCCCCTCGGATCCTGATTGAACAAGTCCATGTGACGGAGATTCTGGCCACCGCGCCACTTCTCATCGCACTGTTTAACTGAACCACCAACGGCGTGAACTCTCCCAGGCCTGTGCAGGCCCCATGTATGGTGCGCGCTCGATCGCTGAGCTTCCTTTCTTCAGCCTCTCAATCGAGCCCGCGCCGCGACGATGAGCGCCCTTGAAAGCAGTCTTTCCAACCTTTTCATCATTTGAACGGACTCAACCTTCCTCGAAAGAAGAGCAAGCGCCGCTTCACGCGTTTTCCATCGCAGCGCCGGTGAACACGTCTCCATCAGGAACGCATCTCACCAGCCCGCCAAAGGAGACTCCGGGGTGAAACGCCGCGAAGCGCAGAGCAACACTTATGGCCAAGTCATCAGCAACCGTTGAAGAAACCCAGGCGCCCGCCGAATCCGGATCCACCGGACGAGGACGGGGACGCTCCCGCTCCTCATCCAGGAAGTCCTCATCCGGCGCCGCCGAGCAGAAAACCGACGCCGCGCAAAAGGACGCGCCCCGCGAGGAAAAAGCCCAGCAGCCACAGCAGCAGGGAGGGCAGGGACAGCAACGCCAGTCCGGCGGCGGTGGTGGTGGCGGCAACGGCCGGCAGCAGCAGAATCAGAACCGCAACAAGCAAGGTGGCGGCGGCGGTGGCGGCGGCGGCCGACGCAAGAAGAAGCGCAAGAAGGGCCCCGGCGGACACCCCCACAAGCCCAGCATCCCCGCGCATCACCTGCCCTCAGAAGAGGACATCGAGCGCGAAGCCGCTGAACTCGAAAAGGCACGAGGCGGCGCCAGCTACAAGAGCGCCGAGAAAGACGCCCTGCACGTCGATGAACTCCAGAAGATGGAGCTCGACGATCTCTTCAAGCTCGCCGAAAAAGAAAAACTCGAAGAGTACCACCACCTCTCACGACAGGAACTCATCTACCGCATCGTCAAGCATCGCGCCGATGCCGGCGGCCTCATCCTCTGCGAAGGCACGCTCGAAATCCTGCCCGATGGCTACGGCTTCCTTCGCAGCGCCGAATACAGCTACCTCGCCGGCCCCGACGATGTCTACGTCTCACCCTCGCAGATCCGCCGAAGCAGCATCCTTCCCGGCATGGTCATCAACGGCGCCATTCGTGCGCCCAAGGACTCCGAGAAGTACTTCGCGCTCCTCACCGTCGACAAGGTCAACGGCCGCGAACCCTCTTCCGTCCATGACATCTCACGCTTCGAAGCCCTCACGCCCCTCCATCCGGAAGAGCGTTTCGTCCTCGAAACCACAGCCGATCAGGTCGAGATGCGCGTGGTCGATCTCGTCGCTCCAATCGGCAAGGGACAGCGCGCACTCATCGTCGCCCCGCCCCGCACCGGTAAGACCGTCCTCCTGCAGAAGATGACGCAGGCCATCGTCACCAACTCGCCCAACGCGAAGGTCATGGTCCTGCTCATCGACGAGCGCCCCGAGGAAGTCACCGACTTCAAGCGAAACTCGCCTCCATCCGTCGAGGTCGTCGCCAGCACGTTCGATGAACAGTCATCGCGACACGTGCAGGTCACCGAGATGGTCATCGAAAAGGCCAAGCGAGCCGTCGAGTTCGGCGACGATGTCGTCATCCTCCTCGACTCCATCACCCGTCTCGCCCGCGCCTACAACAACGAAATGCCCCACTCCGGCAAGATCATGACCGGCGGCATCGACTCCGGCGCCCTCCAGCGACCCAAGAAGTTCTTCGGCGCCGCACGAGCCATCGAAAAGGGCGGCTCGCTCACCATCCTCGGCACCGCCCTCGTCGACACCGGCTCCAAGGCCGATGAAGTCATCTTCGAAGAGTTCAAGGGCACCGGCAACAGCGAGCTGCATCTCGATCGCAAGCTTGTCGAGAAGCGCGTCTATCCCGCGATCGACATCTCCGCATCCGGCACCCGCCGCGAGGAGCTGCTGCTCGATCCCAAGGAGCTCGAACTCGTCTACCGACTGCGCAAGGTGCTCAGCGATATGAACGTGGTCGAGGCCATGGAGCTCGTCAAGAGCAGGCTCCAGAAGACCAAGACCAACGCCGAGTTCCTCATGACGATGAACCTCGGCTGATAGCCTTTCAACATCCGATTCAAATGAAAAAGGGGACGCCCCCGGATGGCGTCCCCTTAATTCATGATGTCTCGCGTCTGGAGTGCAGTGCGAATGTCTGATGCGCTTACTGCGTCATCAGATCCTTCAGCGCCGGCACATCCATATCCTCAGGCGCAAATCGGCCGCCGATGAAGATGCCGCCATTGAGCGGCGTGTACAGCTCGATCGCGATCTGCGAAATCGGCGCCTCCGTTCCATCGACTGATCCTTCTTCCGCCATCGTCACCGAAGCGATCGCCATGATCGGACGCCCGTCATTGGGAATGTCCGCCATCGGCTTGCCCTCACCGCTATCCGGGAAGAAGCCGCGCATCGCGCCCTGATGCGTCGGATGGTAATACCACCGCATCAGCGCATCCTTGTCCTCAAACCACGCAAAGAGCACCTGCTTACCGCTCATCGTCCGCGCCGCCTCAACACCAAGGCACCCATCCACCTCAAGCATCGCGCCGACAAGATCAATGTCTCCAAACGGACCGCCCGAGCGCTCCTGCTGCGCCGGCGCCGTGTCAGCCGCCTTCGCGCCATCTTCCTTCGCGCCATGGGCGGCCGTCAGCAGAACCGAGACAGCCAGGGCAGACGACGCCGCCACCGCGCCCATTTTGATCGGTCCGCATTGACAAAGCTTCATATTGATCGCTCCTTCTCCCGCGCCGGACGCGCGGGATCCGCACTCTGATCAGGGCGCGATCGCCGCGCCCTCGCCCAATTTCTTCGGGATCACTCTAGGCCCATTTCAGGGGAGAGCTCGATTCAGCCCTTCCCCGTCTCATCAGGCGCCTCCGGCGCCACCAGTCCAAGGCACCATGCCGGCCCCTGCACCGTCTGCGTCCCGATCTTCACCTCGATCTGGCCGCCCAGCCGCGATCGCTTCTTAAATGTGATCGCATCCCAAGGCACGCTCATCCGCTTCGCGCCCAGCCAGCGAATCATCTTCGCCGGCGACATATGCAAGTGCTCCTCATCCACCTCCACATGCACGCACCCGCCAAGATTGCACAACCCGATGCGAAAGCTCTGAAAGTTCTTCCGCACCGCATCTTCCTTCGCCGGCTTCCCCGGATATCGCGCGGCGATCCCGTTCCATGTGCTTCGCACGATCGTGCGCACCAGAAGCCACATGAACAGCAGATCAAACGAAACGAATAGAACGATTCCAACGACCACGGCCGCATTCACGCCGGATGCACTCCCGATCGCTGCGCGCCAGCGTCACATCCCCGAAAGCGAATCAACAACCTCATAGGGATCAGGCGTGCTGTGCTCGTCAAAGCGCTCCGTGATCCGCCCGCCCTGCATCAGAATCGTCTGAGGCGGCGTCCACAGATACAGCGGAATCCCGTGATCGCTCTCCAGATCCAGCATCGAGATCATCCGCACACGCATCACCCGATCATCCGGCCGCTGCGCCTGGTAATCCTCGAAGTGAACCAGATGCTCGATGCACGTCGGGCAGTTCGGGTTGTAGAGATACACCAGCGTCGCCGGATCCGATCCCGAAGGCTGCGTCAGATCATTCATCAGATCCAGCTCGAGCAGCATCGCGAAGGGATCCATCTCGCCCGAAAGCGAGGATCGAAGGGTCTCCGGCACAGGCAGATCATTCAGCGAATAGGACTTCGTGATCGCCCCGCCCTGCACCAGCAGCGTCGTCGGCTTCGCATCCCACTCCCAGATCTGAATGCCGTATTCCTCGTTCAGCATCTCCATCGAGATCGTCTTCAAACGCAGCGTGTCATCGTTGGTGTGCGCATCCATGTACGCCTGCATCGGAGGCAGATGCTCCTGACACACAGGGCACTCCTCGCTGTAGATGTACAGCAGATACGCCGGATCATCAGCGCCCGCGTTCCGCACTTCCTCCATGATCGGAAGCGCCATGAATCGCTCGGCCGTGTCCGACACCGGAGGCGGCGGCAAAAACACCACCGCGCTCGCCGCGCCCGCCGTTCCGATCCCCATCGCGATCGTCGCCAGCGAAGCGAACGAAGCCGTCGCCTTCCCCGGCCGCCATGCAAGCACGCCGCCCAGCAGAATCGCAAACAGATCCAGCCGCACCACCGTGCCCGATTCCAGCCACGTGCCGAAGCATCCGCAACTGATCCCGCGCACATGCGCATACCCGCTGTATCCGGCGAACGCCGCAAACAGCGCCATCACGCCGATCCATGTCAGCTGGCGCCGATGCCATCGAATCACCGCAATCGAGATCAACACCTGCGCGATGATGATCACGAAGTGATGCCACTTCAGATATCCGAAATGCGCACTGAACGCCTCGCCGCTCGGGAAACCGCCGCCGCCTGACTGCGGCACAAGTTTCGCCAGCGAAGCCGTCAACAACACCGCCGCCACGAAAAGCGAAGCGAATAACGTCACCCACGCAGGCCAGGCGTCGCGATCAATCTTCGCCTCGCCGGCCAGCCGTGCATCTGCAGGGATAGCTGTCATCAATCAGTCCGCGGCCTTCGCCAGCACGAGGCAGCTGTGCTCCTCATCAAGCGCGTGGAAGACCACCTCGCCCTGAAGCACACCCGTCCGCTTCTTGCCGTTCGCCTGCTTCGTCGGACGAAACTCGATCGTCGCCTCCAGGCCTCGCGCCGCCGGCTTCACGTCGACGATCTTCACATCAAACAGGCCGTCCGCAGACTCCACGCTCTCCAGCGCCTCAAGATTCGTCAGCTTCACAAGCTTGAACGTGCGCGTCACCGGCTCATCCGGCGAAACAAGACCCAGCAGCACGCGATCATTGCCCAGAACCCACTTCGGATTCTCCTCAGGCGACGCCGCCGCGATCAATCCCATATGAATCACACGCAGATCAAGAATCGGCACGTCAGGATGATCCGTCTCCACGATCAGGAATGACGGCACGTCATCGGGCTTCGTCTCCGTCATGTCCCAGCGAATCGTGTGCGATGTCGCCGCGCCGCCCTGATCGTCATCGACGAACTTCGGCGCCTTTCCATCCACGGAAAGCACCTGGAAGGGACGCCCGTCGACCGCATCGATCTGAATCGTTCCAGCCTTGTCCTTCAGCATGTTGATGAAGAAGGGATCAGCGCGAAGCTGATTCGTCACCTCCGCCGTCACCTTCACATCAAAGGGACGCGGGCTGCCCTTCGCCCACACTGAAAGATTTCGATTCTGAATGCCCGGATTTGAGTTCGCCTTGAATGTCACGACCAGCTCAGCCGCATCGCCCGGAGAGATCGGACGCTTCTCCACGACGCCCGTCGCGCAGGAGCATCCCGTCGACACGCGCGTGAACTCAACCGGCTCATCGCCATTGTTGCGAAGCAGCACGCGACGCTCCGTCGTCGAATCCGGCAGCAGAAATCCGAACGCAACCTCCGTCGGATCCTCAATGCCCTCGATCTCCATCGAGACATTCAGCTCCTTGCGAATCGGAATCCGAGGCTCATCGCCGGGCGGATTCCCATCCGGCAGCGGCGCCGCGCCCACAACCGTAAACGTCACCGGAATATTGATCGGCGGCTTGCCCTGCTGATAAAACGCATACAGCGTCTTGTGCTGAGGACCATTCACCTCCGGCACATCCAGCGTCACGGCCACCGTCGCCGCGCTGCCCCGACGAACTTCCTTGCCATCAACCACACCATTGATGCAGCTGCAGCTCGTGTTCATCCGGACGAACGTCACAGGCTCGCGGCCCTTGTTGCGAAGCTTCACTTCCGTCGTCACCGTCGTCCCGGCCTTGACTTCGCCCATCTCCAGAACCTCAGGCTCAACAACAATGTTGGCCTGAGCCCGGGCAGGGCTCGAAATCACAAGGCAGACGCCCAGTACGACAGCGGCCAGCGCCCAAAGGCGACCCGCTCCGAGGGTTGTTCCATTCAATCTCATGGCTCGATTCGTCTCCAAGCTTCCAGCGCCTGTGCTTTGACGCTCCACATCGCCCCGGACCCGGACGCAAGGGCCCATACTATCAGCAGGGTCAACCCCGCTTCCAAAGCGGGCCGAACCCCTCACGGGCGGCAACCGCCCGCCTCATCACCGGTTAGCGACAGCATCACCACTCTCATCCACCGACACTTCCCATGAACAGAATAGGCCTCACACCCATGCTCCGGGCACTGCCCATCATCATCATGACAATTGCCGCATCAACTGGTTCCACCAACGCTCAATCGCGGGCCGCCAGCCCGCATCAATCGCTCCATCCTGTTACAGCCACAGATCTCCTCGGGCTGCGAGCCATCACCGAGATCGATGTCGCTCCCGATGGTTCCCGCGCGATTTTCGCCATCCGCGCCATCGAATCCAACCCCGATTCCGAGGACAAGCCCTGGAGCTACCGGACCCACCTCTGGTCCCTCGACCTCACCGACAAGGCCGCAGAGCCCGTCCAGCTCACCTTCGGCGATCGCGCCGATTCGGCGCCGCGCATCTCGCCCGATGGCCGCCTCCTCGCCTTCGTCAGGACCCCGCAACCCGCAAAAGCCCCCGGAGCGGACAAACCGAAGCCGCAGATATGGACCCTCCCCCTCACCGCCCCCGGGGAGGCCCGCCCCCTCACCGACCTCGAGTTCGGCGCCTCCGGGCCCGTCTGGCGACCCGACGCCGGCGCCATCCTCGTCACCTCACGCATCCCCAAATCCCGAATCAAGGGCGCCCCGCATTACGACCCCGAGCGCCCCGGCCGCGACTACACCGACATCAAACGCCCCGCCGACGAGACCTTCGAGGACATCAAAGCCCGCCCCGATGGCGACCTCTCCGCCATCCGCCACTGGCTCGAAGAGAACGCCCGCGAAGACGACCCCGTCGTCACCAACCGCCTCGCCTTCCAGGACGAACTCACACTCCAGGACGAGCAGACCTTCGCCCATCTTTTCGTCGTCACAACGACCGGCGACCAGCGAGGCGAAACGACGCAGATCACCGGAGGCTTCAAGGATCATCTCGATCCGCAATGGACGCCCGACGCAACCAACATCATCTACGTCGATAAGCCGCGCGACGATGAACACACCGATCGCAAACGACGCACCGCGCTCTTCCTCATCGAAGCAGGGGGCGCCGACGACAGAACATTCCTCGAGGACTCCGCGCTCTCACTCGATGCGCCCCGCTTCAGCGTCAGCGGCGCCGTCCTCTCATTCCGAACGACAGACGCCGAAGATCTGCTCTACGCACAGGCGAAGATCGCATCCACCGCCGTCCGCCGCCTCCAACTCGCCGAATCCAGCGGCGACTGGCCATCCGCATGCTCACCGCCCGTGCCCACATCCGGCGGCAAACTGCTCTTCGCATCCCAGTGGCAGGGCGCCACGCCACTCTTCCTGACCAGCTTCAAAGCCGAAGCCGACGATCCCGTCCGCATCATCCCCGATGTCGTCGAAACGCTCGCGTTCGATGAAGGAGGCGGCCGCATCCTCGCCGCACTTTCCACACCGGAAAACCCCTGCGAGCTCTACGAGATCTTTCCCGACGGCAAGCGCACGCGCCTCACCGATCTCAACACCACCTTCCTCGAAGACAAAGCCATCTCCATCCCCGAAGAACACTGGCTCACGCGCGAAGATGGCGCCCGCATCCAGTACTGGATCATGAAGCCAACCAACTTCGATCCGAATGTGAAGTATCCAACCGTCCTCGAAATCCACGGCGGCCCCATGGCCATGTGGGGCGCCGCCGAGTCATCCATGTGGCACGAGTTCCAGCTCCTCTGCTCATTCGGCTACGGCATCGTCTTCTCCAACCCCCGCGGCTCCGGCGGCTACGGCCGCGACTTCCAGCACGCCAACCATGCCGACTGGGGACACACACCCTCCGGCGATGTCCTCGCCTGCCTCGAACAATCCATCACAGACAACAACTGGATCGACACCGACCGCCTCTTCATCACCGGCGGCTCCTACGCCGGCTACCTCACCGCATGGATCATCGCCCATGACGAACGATTCAAAGCCGCCGTCGCACAACGAGGCGTCTACGACCTCGAGACTTTCTTCGGCGAAGGCAACGCATGGTTCCTCGTCGAACACGCCTTCGGCGGCTTCCCCTGGCAGCCGGAAATCCGCAAGCTCCTCACCAGCGAATCTCCCTTCACCTACGTCAACAACATCACCACTCCCTTCCTCATCATGCACGGCAGCTCCGACCTGCGCACCGGCGTCAGCCAGAGCGAAATGATGTATCGCGCCCTCAAAGAGCTCGAGCGCCCCGTCGAATACGTCCGCTACCCAAACGCCGGGCACGAACTCTCCCGCTCCGGCGACCCCAAACAGCGCATGGATCGCCTCCTCCGCATCGTCGAGTTCTTCGAGCGCTACAGCGACAACCAGCGCCCGACGCCCACCACGCCCGTCGAGCAGGAGTCATAACCCGATCTGACCGATACCCCGGATTCAGTTGAACTCGTGCCCAGGCCTGTCGTAGCACGATGATCAACCAGGACGGGTGGGGGATTGGAAGACCGGGCATGGGAAGACTCGTTCACCAATGGCGATGGCCTTGCGCAATCACGCTCAGCGCATGCGCCCTGCTCGCCGCCGCGTTCTACACATCGACCACCGGTCTCTTCGGCCAACCCGTGCGCAATCTCATGCACGCGTTCTCGCTTCCCGGCTGGTGGATCGCCCGCAGACTCTTCGAGATCGACTACCGCGAGATGGCCGAAGCCGCGCTTCCGATCGCCATCTGCGCAGCCATCTTCTGGACCATCGGCGTCTGGACGTTCATCCTCATGCGCCGCGTCATCATGAGTATGCCCGCGCCGCAGACCGCCGAATCATCACCTCCCAATCTCGCCCGCCGCCGACTCCTCGTCGATGGAGGCGCCGCGATCGCAACCGTTGGATTCACCGGCGCCATGGCCGGCGCCACACTCGTCGGTCCATGGAATCTGCGCCTCGCCCGCTACCAGGTTCCCATCGCCGACCTTCCCGCGCCCCACGATGGACTTCGCATCTGCCAGATCTCCGACACCCATCTCGGCGAGCGCATCCCCGCACACTTCATCGCCGAAGCAA
>JAULKQ010070896.1:0-19789 GCA_032356285.1 Smithsoniella earleae | reverse complement strand
TGAAGCAATTAGGAGAAGCGTGTGACACAATTCACGATCTCAGGTGGGAAGATTTACCACAATAGAACGCACTAGCACCATTAATATTGAAAGTAGATAAGTGTAACTCAATCAAAATCCAACATGCTTGATAATCAACACTGCATACATATCTCGCTCTTTCAACGTTCTGTCATTTGACACAACAACGTTGTAACTCGGCCAGAAGCATTGTCAACAGGAGAATCTGAGTTACAGCGAACTTGACAAGTCGGATTCTCTATAAGTCAGCCGCAGACCGCTGAAATTAGGGGTATGAGTTAAAGTGAAATGACTGTACTTTAAAAAGTACGAATCAACGCGCTACAATAATGAACTCATGATTCACTACTTCTCCATGTACTTCCATGCAATAACATTTGCTGCGATCATTTGACAGGCGTAAGCAAAATGGCGCTCGACTTTTCTACGCCCCACGATCCTGATTGTAGATGGTGCGATTCATTGAAGATCGTGTCTAAATCCATAACAGATTCATGTTCATGTACGCCATGAATCTTCAAATACTCCACGATTCTAGAGATATGCACTGCGATAATTTGAGCACTGAAGCCTTCCAAGTAAGAGTACAGTTGCTTTGTCTATTATGCCGCTACATGAGTAATCATACACCCATTTCATGTTGCCTGGACAAATCAGTTTGGTTAGAATAACCTTCCATCACGAGTGGGCATAGACTGGAAGACACGGTTATAGTTCTTTAAAGCCTCTTGATCACTTTTTTCACTAATGACGCTGCACTTCTCTTGGTTTGAAAGGTTTCGATCATGTCATCCTGCGAAGAGCGCAGATTTGGCTAACACGGGCTAGTACTTTTTATCCCCAACACACAGGTTACTGCATCATTTCGGAACTTGATTGTGGCAGTGAACAATGACACAGTTAACGTAAGAAGATATAACTTCAACCACTCTTTCCCTGTCCTGGCATCTAAGCGCGAGATTCGCTCAACTAATGAAGACCCTGCGCGACACTGTTCAAAAATACAGCAGAAAAATCCTGGATCTGGGGCATTCGCTTTTCCTCCTACTTAACGTGTAATCTTTAAGTAGTGAACCGTTTCATATCACTTGCGTGCCAGATAGCTGATACAAGTGGATGCTCCAAATAACCCTCAACGCGTGCAATAAAGCCTATTGAAGCATTAAGCCACTGTCAAGTCCTTGATTCAGGAAGGCCCCAAAATAATAAGAAAGGCACTGGATGAACTTTCCTGAAATTCATGTCCACTTAAATCTTCATTGCAACCAAATATGTCTGGACTGTCTACAGATCGCGTGTAAGCAACACAGCAATGTTATCGGTCTTGAGCTTACCAAGCGCCAGTTTGTTAGAAACTTCTGGATTCGAGGAATCAAATTCTCCAAGACTTCTATCGAACCATTCATGGCCATGGCTCATGCTTCCTCGAGTCAGATCAGTCAGAAAAGTAAACTTGTAACCCTAATCGCATCTTGCACAACACTCTAAAAATATGTTACAGCACATAATCTCTGCTCAATGTTGCAATCCATGGTTGGTGATTCTGTTTGGGAGTGGGTTTGTTCGTGTATGAACGTTGCTGTGGTCACTGGCATATGTGCACATGCTGGTCTCTCCTGCGGGAGGATATAAACGACATGCCTGCAGAGTGTGCTTACACAGACTGGACACTCATTTGACATGAGGAGTGCTGCATAACACAGTCTGGCATGTCAGTGCAACTGTAGTACTAAGATGCTTTGCATGTAGAACCAGTCTGAATGAGGAGGCTTGCAACCCCAGAACATCAAGCTGATATGGCAGATGAGCCCAGGGCACCTCAAGCTCCTATGTCTGCATATCAGTGACCTGAAGAAACGAATTTCTCATTCAGCTATGTACAATGCCATGAGGCTTGCTACCTAGAACGAGAGCTGTAGCCATTGCCAATAGTCGATCTGATACTGTACAGATAGATCTATATTCGCTTGTCAATCATAATTGTGCGTGACATGTCTTGGTAATTATAACCAACTTACATGCCGACGTCATCAACAAAAAGTGGCACGTGGCTAACGGCGTTCTTCACGCTCGTGTGCAGCTGGATAGCTCAGAAGCCGTAAGTTGCGAAGTTGTAACGTATTAAAACAACTTTGCATAATGTCATCTCTGTGGTACGGGTGATCATGAAGGTTCTCGTGATTAAACGAACTCGATGTTTTCTAGCCTAGTGGGTTGAATTCGACCATGCATTCCGATGGAAATATTTCCTCCATGCCGCGGATGCACCAGCCACAAGATTCACTGCTGTAACGTGTCGCACATTGACGGTTGATGGATCTAGACAAAGAGACGGTGCACAGCATAGATGCCATCAGTAGGTATTCTTTGAATGTGAAAGAAATGTGAATCGCATTGTTTGTGCGGAGCTAGAAGTTTTTATCCCACAAATCGCCTGTACTACTTGCGATTATAGACGTTTGAGTATTTGCCTACCAATAATTTGCTGAAGCAAACTTTTTACTCCTCACATCTGTCGAAAGACTCCCTTTTTCCTAATATTTGCGCTGAGTAGGCGCTGTTCATTGATGTAAATTTGCTTGACACAATGCCTGTGGTCGCCTTTGGCCCACGGGCATCCCGTTCCAACGGTGCGATATGTACCCCTTTTTGATGAAGCAAGAAAGGAGTTGTAGAGTCAATAATTGGGAAGAACAGCTTTAGCTTGTGCAGTTCGTCGCACTTACATCGATTTGGCACCAATCCGAAGTCCACACAATGCGCGTACTTACAAACCGACTGTCTTTTGCTCTCAAAACTCTTTAATTCAAGAATCTTCATGGCAACTGGAGAGCAATGTTGGTTACAATGTACGCCCCACTCGAGTTACATGTGATGTGACTCTAGGCCTAACTTTTTACAACGTCGTTTCCCGCTGAACATGGCCAATTGATCCAACTCACTTCCCGTTTTCCTTTTCTTTTGGAATATTTCGACCCTGCAGGCGAATGACCAGTTTTCAGTGGACATCACAAAGACAGCTGTAACCCTGGTGCCTGTTGATTATTCGGTACGCACATTTCTCGGTGACTTCAATTGCGTTACAAATATTACCAATTTTCTTGAATAGATTCATTTTCACCAAGTTTTACTTGAATCGATTCCACTTCTAGCCTGTTGTGTAGCTGATGTTGCTTGCCGAGCACGCTGCGCTCTAATTGCGCTCAACTTTCTGGAACTCACTTTCTAGATACTAGATATTCATTATGATTATTATGATTGCCTATATTTCGCACTGTTAAAAAAAGATGATGTGAGTTGTACCATTTTTCACGGCATTCGCTTGCGTATATTTCCTCACGAATTTACGTCTCCGATTACATCAACTGCATATGCGAGTGGTTAAAAGTGTGCATTATGTATGTTGGTAATGATTTACAATTATGATGGAATTCAATTCATCGCCATCAGTGTGTTTTGCCGATCCGTTGAATACATTCCCATTGCAATGTGCTTGCATAAGTCAGTACATGCAGTTCTACCACTATATGGACGATTTCACGGAAGGGTTCTTCTGGAGTCGACTGGAGCCGTACTTGGAGCATCTCACAGAAGCGGATTGCGCGGTGGTTTTCCGAGCTCTGCGAGTTGCAATATGGGCACATGATGGACAATTCCGCAAGTCTGCTGAACCTTTTGTATCACACCCAGTGGAAGTCACTCGAATTTTAGCAGAACTTCGCGCAGACCGGGTAAGCTCTGCGTTGATAGCATGATATCCCCTTGTCACTCCAGCTTGTAATAATCGGCTGGTGGCTTGGTACAGGACATGCTTGTTGCGGGGCTGTTGCACGATACAGTGGAGGATACAGATAAGATAACTTTGGAAATGATCAATCAATCTTTTGGACCTGTATGCGCAAGAATCGTGGAAGGAGCAACGAAGATTAGCAAGCTCGGTAAAATTCACGCTGATATGACAAAGGAGGAGCTACAGGTAGTTTTCTGTACCACACAAGTGAGAACATTATGCAATACACACAGGTGACCTTTTCAGCCGCCCACCCTCAAGTGGAAGTCAATTGGTGCAGGCCCTGGATTTACAGCACTTGTTACTTTCCATGACCCAGGATTTTAAAATTGTTGTTGTCAAGCTAGCAGACAGGCTTCACAACATGCGCACAATGAATAGCATGCCTCCTCACAAACAGATGAAGATATCCAAGGAAACATTTCGAGTGTTTGCTCCTCTGGCCAACATGCTTGGATTGTGGAGAATCAAACTTGAACTTGAGGACTTAAGTCTTCGGTGTGATTCTTATGCCGATCAACTCTTCAAAAAGATAATAACTGCACTGAATGGTGTATCATGCCATGTTAAACATACCCAGATGTGGTGCACTGTGTGTGCAGCTATTCCAAGCCTGAGGCTTTTGCTTTGCTTGAGGAGCACCGAGACATACAGCTTGGAGACCAGTCACATCAACTCAATGAGGCAAAAAAAAGGCTGCAAGATGCCTTGGAGATGGAGCTGAGAGAGACTGGTACTCGTGTTCATGTCAAAATTATTGTTACTTCTGTATACTCACTGTATAAGAAAGCCAAGACAGAGCTTGTGCATCGCCTAGCTGGCATTCCCCTACAAGATGTGTCAGACATCCAGGTGAATCTTTTTGCAAATTAAGTGTCTGCACTGTTCCACTCTGATGTCCTGTTTTGACTGAGAACGACTGTGCAGTTTGTGGCCTTGTGCAAGCTGCATGGCATCCTTGACTCCATACGCGATGTTGCAAAACTCAATGTCATATTTAGTTACAATCCTGCAACCAGACTGGGCTGCAAGGAGTTTGCAAATCTTAACAAGAAAAATGTGTCGGAATCCCGCATGTGCTACAATGTCTTGGGGATTGTTCACAGCATCTGGGCCCCGGTCCCAGGTAAGAACTGTCCTACACGATGAATTGGAAGCACGCATATACTGATTGTGTTTAGGTGCTGATGAAATTCATGTTGAAAGTGCAGGTACAGTCAAAGATTTTATTTCTACCCCTAAGCGCAACGGATACAGGGGCATTCACTCTGTACTTTTGACACTTGGTTGTAAGAAACCACTTCCTGTTGAAGTGGTCATTCACACAGAGCCAATGCACTTACTTGCTGAGTTTGGTGTTGCAGCAGATAGCTGGGTTCGTGAATCAGAGGATGTATGTCTTCAGCAGTCGAGTAAGAGCTCTCATTCAGGTGCTGAGCCAGGTCACTCTCGTGCTACATGCAAAGAGAGATTTTACGTACATCAGTCACAGATGTTTGTGAGACCATATTCTAACAGGACTGCACATGGGGGTGCAGTTCTGAGGGCAAAACACAAGGCTTCCAGCAACAAGCACAGCCCAGATGGTGTGTTTCTTACCCCCCCCTTGTAGAAAGCTTGTGTTCATGTGCAGATTATGTAATGAATATTGTAGCTGGCATGTCTGCAATATTCCTCTCAAGTTTGTTCTATCTGTACGCAAGTTCTTTTCACAAGGAAAACATGTGGCGCCCCTTGTGGATGTTGAAAACTCACTGTGCCAAGCTTGCTGTATAGTTGCTCCAAGTATTCATTTACTGAAAATGTGGAACACAGGCTCAAAGGACAATCCTATCTTGGTCTTATGTATCAGCAATGAGTAATTATAGGCGAAACAGAATGCAGTAGTATTTCAAGTGTTGTCAAGAGGCCAAAAGGACAGGAAAAACAGCATGAGTTTCCAGTGCTACCCAGGTGAATCCAATGGATAAGTGAGCACTGTGGGCTGTTTGTAATTGAGGCTAACCCCCTGACTGCTCTCAATTTATCACACTCCTCCACATACTGAAGCAGAGTCTGACATAATTTATCGGGCACATTGATCATGTTGTGCAATGTAGTGCAGTACTTTTCCCCATATTGTTCGTGTTCAACATTTATTCTGAAGAGGTCACCAGTGATTGCTTAAGATACCTTGGTGCATGCAGCTGGGAGCCACTCACCCACTCAAAGCAGTCCTTATGGGGGATTGTGGGAGTTTGCGTTACCTCTATTTGCAAATGATCCATTTTCTAAGGGAGAAGGTCAGGAGATGATTGTTGGCACAGATAAAAATGGAATCTGCTACGCAGCATCTGCTGAAGTGAATGGCACTCACAAACTTGGAGATGCCGCGATCGCACGCAGAGTTAACTGGATGCAGAGCATTCAGCAATGGCAGGAAGAGTTTCTGGGCTCTGTTAGTGCAACTGAGTTTGTTGAGCTCATTCAAAGCGATCTTCTGGCACAAACAGTTCTTGTATTTACACCAATTGGAGATATACTTCGTTTGCCGGCAGGTGCAACTGTTGTTGACTTTGCCTATCACATTCACACAGAGCTTGGCAACACAATGGTTTCTGCAAAAGTCAATGGCCTTGTGGTTTCTGCTGGCCACCAATTGAAAAACGCAGATGTCGTTGAAATTATCAAATATGAAGTCAACAAGACCAGTGTTGCAAATCTTCGCCGCCATCGTGAGTGGCTACCTTATGCTCGTACTAGAAATGCTCGGCACAAATTAATGAGGTTTCTGCGAGCTTATTCATCTCAAATTGGTGGAGCACATTCAGGTACGCAACCCTTTTCTCTTGTTTTTATGTGGATGTAATACAGCACTTACGTTACTACAACTGCAGATCTGGGGATGGAAGAGAGAAGAAAATCAACAGTTTGGCTGGCTTTGGAGTGCAGTGACCGCACAGGCCTTTTGGCTGATGTTGCAATGACTATTGCCCAACAAGGAGGAAATATTGATGTGTGCGCTCAATATCAAACACATGTTTACTGAGGCAGTTGTCACTTGGCTCTTGATGCTGATGATTGTTGAGCTAGGTGTATTCAAGCTGAGCCTTGTTTGCAGGAATATTCTGGTGGGAACGTAGTTCGGGATGGAGGTGCAGCATACATGGCGTTCAAAGTGACAGTTAATGAAAAAGACATGGAAAGTGTCTGCGAAGCACTGAGACAAGTGCCTGCGGTCACCTCCTTGTTAGTTGGTGTTGACCCACAGGTAACCAAGTAAATTGTGAATCTGATCGTGTTGGTGTGATGCCATCCGATGACGTTTGGAGAGATTCGAGTCAGTTGACACATGTCCCTTTGGTGTGGAATGATAAAGCAGATCTTTCAACAGATCCGCATTTGTGAATTGCGAGTCGAGTTCCGTAGAAGAGGGTTCTTTTCCAGTATACCTTGCCGCTGCCCAGGAAAGAGAGTCAGTTTGGTTGAGTCAATGAATTTCAGTCACATAACGCAGTACTCACCATTTGTACACATTTTGCGAGTTTCCAAAGCTTTCGTCACTCAGGTTGTCAAGAACTGACAAAGAGTTGTAATCTTACATGTCGACCATTAGTCTGTCGAATGGAGTTTCTGATTCGTCTGGGATTACACGTGTGTTGCATGTTACCATTCACGCTTTCAATAATGCATTGTCATGTCGGTTTACTGTAGGGTGCCGAGAGGGTTGTGTTAGCACAAAGTTCCATACATGGGTTGCATACTTATGTACTTCCAACTAACATAACATATGCCAAGTATTTAAATTGGTTTTTCGTCTCATTGACAGGAGGGTTGGAAGGCGAACAAATAAGCTTTTCATTCATAATCCACTTCCACTGCTTTGCACACGTTGATATGGGTGTATGATGCGCTTATATCCGTCTCACGTTCCGTTGAGCGCTTCGTCGCGAGTTGTGCTCACTTTGGGTACATCCATAGGCGCTTTCCTATATCCTCAGCGGGCAGATCTGGTCGCAGCTGTGGGTGAATTAACTGGAAGGGATGCTTTACGGAGTATTTATCTTCGTATGCTTGAAAGCCCCGAAGGACAGAAAGTTATGAGCGAGAAGCCTGTCATCACGGTACCTTTGCCCGCTTCGTCTCCACGATATACATGCTGAGTAAATTACATGTGAAGTATTTTCTTGATATGCATTCAGATAACCGTGATAATTGTTTGCGAAGGATGAATTCTTGAAACGTTGTGAACAAGCACCACCGGGGTCCTTTGGGGATCATTATTTCAGATTCATGTCTGCAAGGGACTTCAGAGCGGATGAGCGTCCGCCAGTGCGTTTTATTGAAGACCCAGAGATAGCATATGTCGCTACTCGGTATCGACAGATTCATGATTTTTGGCACACAATCTTCGCTTGCGATACTAGCTTACTGGGGGAAACAGCGCTGAAGGGCCTGGAGTTTACCCAGGTAGGGCACCACATGCTACCACATCTTGATTTACGCATCTTAACAGCGCTTTCTGCTAGCTGACCTGATTTATGGCTTGTGCGCTGCGAGAATTGAACCTGTGTGCAGACCGGGCTGCCAATGGCTGGTGCATCAGTAGCTGCCGGTTTGGTGAGGCTAAAGCCAAGAAAGCGCGAAATATTGACCAACAAAGCCCTGCCATGGGCCGTTAGAGCGGGTCTACGGTCTGTAGATCTGATGAGCATATATTATGAGAACCACGTCAACGTGGGTATGCAACATTTGCGCCAGAAATGGAGAGTAATAACTGCTCCAAGTCCGATTTCTATAGGTTAAATGATTAGTTGTTGACTACGTGAGTGCAAAACTGTGCTATGTTGAAGCAGTGTAACTTAACACTAGTTCTGTGCAGGCAAAGTTTCAACTCTCCCGATCGTCATTTCCCAAGGGTTGCAAGTGATGTAGTTTATGGTCTCCAAACTAGTATAAGGGTCATTTATCCATACGAGTTCAATTCTTCTATTTGTAGAAAGTTGTGATGCAAGAGCAAGGGTAGTTAGGCCCTTGAAGTTGGGTAGAGAACGGTATCAACCTCACCGGGCAAAAACGTTAATCATTCCAAATTTTTGTTTTGAAGGGGTAAACTTTGATGCGCTATTCTGCTCAGGCTGTATTTTTTAGATTGAAGAATGGGCACAGAACATGGAAAGCAATGCACCTAGCAAGCCTACACATACTGATTTGTCGCACTCTGAAATCTCTGCAACAAAGCGGTGCTTTAATCTTGAGAATAACCAATATTCACCTTCGCGATGCCTGTGTCCAGCTCAATCTGCTCAGTTAACCATATGCGTGGCATAAAAAACATCGCACGTCAACTCAATAGCTCTGCCATGCAAGGTATATGAAGCACAGGTGATTAGATTTCTCTTCACATCGATAGGGTGGGGTGTTTTCCCCATCCGCCAGGTATGTCTGCTACAGCACACAGGCGACTGGACAAAATTAACATTGAATGCACGTCTGTTTGCAATCTGCATGACATATTATAATGGTGCGTATTTCGGTTAGTCGGAGGGGACAAATACGATGCAGGCCAGCTCCACATTAAAAAAGAGGGCGAGATCTTGTGTCATCAATTAATCGAACCGAGTGGTGGAAGAGAGTAAAGTGAAACGTGCTACTAGGGCATAGAAGAGGGGCAACATGGTGCCGGTGTGATAAAAGCGTAGAGATAGATTGACGTGCGAAAGGAGGGTGCAGAGTACAGCTGTATCTGCGCCCTCTCTTCATAAAAGCTTCATGAACTGTCATATTTCTATGACATCGAACTTCAGTCCTTCTTTTACTGTAACTGTGGTGTTACTTACTGACTTGTGGACAAACAAAAAATGCGCACCATACGTTAAGTTACGCCTTTTAATCATGTTGCAGGTCATGCATTCTAAATTTCCACCATGGTGCGGAAAAAGATATGGCCATATGGTCCGGTATGCATCCGGATGTGTTTCAGGGAATGCATGCGAGCTCCCCCATGCTACATCGTTCTCCATGGGTAAACCGTGCGATATTTCACGATGAGACACACAAGGTGCGGGTCGTAGGGTCTATATCGACGTTTATTTTTCATCAGTACTCGCACACACATAGGTTTCTGCATTGCGCTTGCTACTTGCGCAAAGCAAAACGGTTTCTTCTCTACAAGCACGTATGCAGGTGGAAATTTTTTGTATATGCTCCCTTAAAAGTACGCGGCGCAAAACTTTTGACAGAATTCAAATAAAATTTTAGACTGATAATCCACCTCTTTTCTCATCTGACGTGAAGCCTTGTCGGTGCGTTCCAATTTCAGTCATTTCGTCATACCAAGTTGCAGGCATCAACAACCGCTTTTAATTTTGTCGTTGACGGAAGTATAAGTAAAGCCTGCAATAGTGTTATTTAGCCAGTTTTTTACTCTTAGTGTCCCGTCAACCCGTTGATACAAGGGCTGCCTAGAGCCCTCTGGTAGCTCCCGGGCCCAGGTCTTGCAGTTCAAAAAGTAAAGATTTACAATTCCCTGCGACAACAAGAGTAACTAACAACTAACACTCCTCTAAAATATTTATCACCTTGAATGCCAGTCAGTTTAGCTGGCTCGTACAGCATTGTTTCTGGTTCAGGTCGACTCTGTCCCGGGCAATCTAGGACGCGCTGCACAAAACTGTGGACTAGTCTTCGAGTGAGGGCTCCCTGCATATCCCAGTTATTCATTACTTACACAGTTTATGCACAGCTGCGGCTTTGACGAATCTTAAGAATGAATTCCTACAGCAGCACAAATCCCTACCTTGCTTGCAGCGCTAAACTTCTGGAAATACAAGTGCGTCCCTTACGCTCGGATAAATATAGAGAGTGCATGAAATAAGCCAATTCGCTATGTTAAGAAATGGTTGAGCAGACTTGCTTTGGACGAACAGGGATATAGCGCGAACGAATACAAGGAGGAAATCAGGAAACTTCAGACGGCAACGTCATCTTGGTATTTGTCACTTCTCAATGACCCCTCTAAAGAATGCTTGACCTTGGCTCCTGTAGCTGGTTCTGAGCTTCAACAGAAGCAGCGTATCCCACCAGCAGCATATTCTTGCGATAAATCGGTACGTAACAGCTATCTAGTTTGCGTCAGTCTCCCACTAGTGTTCTGGACCCCGAAACTCAGCAGCCACAACTTGCAGACGTTAGGGGATTCAAGATGTCCCGAAAGTGAGCGTGGCGATGGCGCCTGTCCGAGAGGTATTGGCTGCACAAGGAGAGCCCAAGCGCTTCACCCACACGACGAAAAACACAGCCAAACACCTGAGTGGAACGAAGGTCCCGTACACGCTCGCACAACTGATATCGAAGAAAAAGACAATCAACCATCATTAATGGATGTTCAACCCAGGATATTCCAGCTTTGGGGTTCACCACAGCAATCTGCCAGCCAATGCTTCAGCCCTCCGCTACGCAGCTCCCCGTTAAACTGGTCCAAGTCTTCTATTCTAGCAAGCAAGCAACTGCACAGTAAGCCTGACAAGGGCGCTCAGCCGTTTACAATGGCGGCACTGGGTCCCTCGGTAGAGACTCTCATCCAGCCTTCAAATTCCAGTGTAGATTTGTCACCAGAGCGGTGCAAGCTGAAGGGCTCGTGGCGGGAGTACAGCAACGCCGCGTGCAGGTATTCAAAAGACGAAGCCACAGCACGAGATGTTGCAGCTGTACCTGATTTGCAGGAATGTCAAAACAGTTCCCAGTGCTGGCACACAAAGCACCAGCTTTCCCAGCCTCTGGGTCTCCTCGCAAGTGACAAGGTTCGAGAGAACAGCAGCTCGACACAAGACTCGTGTATTCTGGCACTGCATGAGGACAATGACCTAGGTGATTTTGCGGTCTCAATGGACCAGTTGCTGCACTCGTGCCCCCCAAGCTCTGCAATATTGGTGCCAGCAAACTGCTCACACTTGTCAACCTCAGATGATGACGTATCTTGTTTCTGCTATCAAGTTGGGCAAGCATCCTCTGACTTAGATCAACCATCTTCACCAGTGGCTTGTGGCCACGAAGAGCTGGGCACGTACTCCCTCCCCAGAACACAGACACTTGCGCACAAGAGGGTGTCCATACTGACACCTGCAGCACAGTGCTTGGGTAGCGGTTTAATGGCAGACGCGCCAGACTTGGCCACGTACAAGTCGCGGCCGCGTAGGGCTGGCCCCTCAGCTTTCGGCACAGGTACCTCGGTCAAGTTTGCTGAGTGTCCAACCGTCAATGTCTTCCAAGAAGGTGTACACACTGCTCCTGCAACTGCAAGCGGAATTTCCCCTCTGAACGGCGGCTGCGTGCCAGAGGATCGGCTGCGAACTAACCGCCAGCGGAGCTCCTACGCTAACATGAGGCTGGCTCTGAAGCTCAATCAGAGACCTGATGACGCTGCTTCCAAGCGCAGTCAGTCATGTGCCAGCTTGAATGCTGTGGATTGCACTGGGGCGTGTGAAGGGGAGCTGGATGAGTTAGCACAGCGCACTGAGATCATTGCTTCTGTTACAGTTCAGGGTGATGCAGTTGATCCGGAGCTGGGGCCACAGTTGTCGTGGGGATTCGGTGGGTTGGCTGAGACCATTGATGTCCTCTGCCAGGCTCTCATTGAGAGCAAGAACATCCTTGTGCATACTGAGTTGGGGTGCAAGCTCAGTGATCCGCCTACTTGGATAGAGATGGCTGTTGTGCTTCTGCACAGTCTCAAGCAGTCGGAGGAGAGGTGGCTGTCACGCACAGAAATCTGTGAGGTGTGACTCGCTTAGGTAGTGGTTGTAATAGATTTTGTGCTGTATATGTGGAAAGGCAGGTTCTATGAACTGGGCGATGCTGTTATGCAGCTATTCCAGCAGATAACTTACATTTTCCTCCCAATTGGCTCTGCGATCACAGCCATGCAGTGCCAGCTTGTGAGGTATCTGACTCACATCGGCGCTCAGCCCAGTGCAACAGCACCAAGCCGTGCAGCGCCTGTACCAGAGGATCCTCCTCTCGCCAGCCAAGCAAGTGCAGCTCTCAAGCACAGTGCCAACATCCATAGCTCTGCTTTTGCAGCAGCTCCGCTGAGCCAAACCCCGAGCGACTATCTGACTGAGATGCTGCCCCAAGCCATGTTCCAATTTATCTCCTGCTTGCTCACTATTGGGGTCAGAATGGATGAAATCGCTGCCCAGTACGGCATATATGACCTCAAAGCCATTGACATCCTCAAGCATCAGGTCAGCACATCTTGCATGCAGTAACCTCCTTCTCAGACACCTCCTTGCACCCTGTTGCTTCTTGGTCAAGTCACGGGTAGCTCTCCTGTTTGTCCCAAAGGAGCTTGTGGTTTACAGGTTAGCACTGAATATTGTGCGTTGACAGATTTTTAGTTGGCTATTGACACAATACTTTATTCAGGTGGCAATTGTGCTTGATGAGCTGACAGATCTTGCAAGCACGACAGCAAGTGCGGTCATGATGGCCTGTAGGGAGCCAAACACCAGTGACCCTGATCAGCTGGAGGCTCTGTGCTCATTCCTAGCAGTTTCTTTGGACCAAATGGCGTCATCTGTTTCCCTCCTGCAAGGGCAGCTACCAATGGGAGACAGTGACGCAGCGCTCCACGAATTAGCTCAGTATGCACACTTTCCTCCCGCTCTCGGCTTCACCTTGCTGTGCTGTGCCCTCTGTGACGCCTGATGCACCTGTGCAGGAGTGAGCAGTTGAGCACACAGCGCAATTCATCTAGCACAGCGTTCTTCCACTGCTTGTCTGTGTGTGGCCATGTCCTACAGATTCTGGAAAGGGTGACCAGTGACGTGCACGAATGGTGTGAAAGCGATGACGTGTTACCTTGCCATGCCACCCAATGTCCAGCTGTTGGTAGCCCCTGCCTTCACGATGCCCGGGATGACCCCATGCCATCTGGTGTGTTGGCTTCCATCCCTGGCATAGGATCAGCAGTCCCATGGCACGTCATTGGCCAAGACTGGCGGGTACTGCTTGAGACCATCCCAAAGGTTCAAGGCACAGGGTGCAGGTTAGGCTCCCTTCCAAACGTGACTCAAACCCTGACTTTTATCATTCGAGTATCCATAGGCGTAAAAAAGTATTGGCCATGTGCAGTAGAACATTTGGCGCATGCCAATTCTGTACCCTACACAGGTTGGCAAGATTGTATTCAGGAGTCGAATGGGAGGCTCTAGCTCGTTGTTAGTCAATACTTTGCAAAATGAAATGACATTATTCGGCACGCGTCTGGTGTAACTCTGCAAGAAACTGGACTACTAGTCACTTGACGTGCTCTGCATCTGGTTGTCGTTGAGAGTGGTCTTGTGCACAGGCTGGTCATGCTAACAGGCTCCCTAATCAAGTCTGTGAGTGATGAGATCCAAACCGCCTGCGGGCGAACTCTCACACACGACTCAGGGTCCCCGTACCGAGCAGCCTGGTGCAACAGCCCAGGGCCGATAGGCGCTCGGCTCAGCAGCCTTGCACGCAAAGCATCCCAAGGGCACTCGACAGCCGCACCTTCCCCACTTCGTGACACTCGGTCACCCCAGGCGCTGTCATTCGGCAGCCGCGCTCTTTCAGAGCTGTGCCCCGTCACCCATAGTACAAAACTACAGCGCCTGGGGTCACCCATGGCAGTCCAAGGTTCGTGGACCATTGCCATGTCTTGTGATAGTGAGCAGTCCAGCCTGGATGCGGGCTTCTTTACCCCCCCTCAGACCCCGCCCATAGCACTCCACTCCGCGCTGCGGCACACTCGAATGTTCTCAGACTCTCACCGCAAGAGCGAGCTCAAGCTGTTCAGCTCCGCTTCATGTCTGCCAGGCACTCCCGACGAAGCAGAGGACACCAGAACGTGCCCCTCGTCTCCTGCAGCACTCACTGCTGCCACACTTGGTAACACATTTGAGCCCATCATCAGCGGGAGCCCCTCCAAAACCCCACCAACCCTGATACCCCCGGCCGGCTTGTCAAAGCTGCAGATCTACAACGAAGAAGCAGGTTTCTCACACCCTCCTTCACCGCAGATGAGCCCGTTTGTGGCAGCCGCCATGTCCCCCAGTTTTGCCCAGGGCGATACCCTCACCTTCCGACCACTCCTGGACATGTCCTCCCCAAAGCTCGTCATCGAAGAACCGGCCCATGACATCGGCCCACTTCAGTCTCACGAGTGCCCAATGTCCCCCCTCGCCTGCCACATGGTCCAGCGCCGACTACGCTCCAAGAACACACCCCCTGCTGACCTACTCGAGCAGGCTGCCCCGTCCACAGACAACCCACTGCAACGCCACCGCCGAGCAGTTTCAATGTCCCTCTCGGCCATCAACACCAACCCCCAGTCCTCAATCTGCATGACGTCGTCCACTTTGCCACAGCTAGCGTCAACCCTGAGGTCCCCTAGTGTATCCATGCGCCCAAGCCAAGCCCCGTGTCCCTGGGCTAATGCCGCTTCAAGCATCCCCCCCTGTCACCCCCTTCCCGGGGCCCTTACAGTTTCCGACGTCTCCAAAGTCCAGCTCGCCCTCATCTGCAACATTGCAGCGCTGGGGCTTGAAGCCACCCGATGCCTCAGGACACGGCACCAGCAGCTGGGTGCTCCAAGCAATCCCGAACAGGTCAGACTCCACCAAACCTGTCATAACCCCTGTTTAGTTGAATCGTTGAACCGTCCACCGTCGTATCAGCGCGACCTTGCTGCAGGTGAAGCAGCTCTGCGCTCGCTTCGCAAACCACCAGCTGTCTATGTGTCAAAACTTGAGGCGCTGGGGGAATATTCTTGGGTCAGACGCCACTGAGTGCGAGCTCAGTACCGTAGAAACTGGCTGCGAAACCCCTGGCGTTGCAGGTCGCCTTTCCCCATGTAGCCGCGCGTGTAATGACCTAGAGGCGGCAGCAGGTGACCTGACAGAATGCCTAGCTGCAGCTGATGGCGGTGGCGGGGTAAGGGTGAATGAGGGTGCCTTCCAGCGGGAGGCGCCGTTAGAGCTGCTGCTGGGCAGTGCTGTGAAGCCTCTAGGTAGCAAGTCCATGGGATCGGTGTGGATGCACCACTTGGGCTCAGAGTACGTCGCTGTTAAATGGATCAAGATTGAGGACGATCCGCTGCGGAATGGGTATTCTGCCGAGCAGAAGCAGACGATGCTCATCAAGGAGGTTGAAGCAATGCTAATCCTGAAGCATCCAAATATCGTTCAGTTCCAGGGCATTGCTAGCATGCACACGCCGTTGCAGTGTGACCGGGAGGCATCCCCAGCCGCAGACTCCATCAGTGTGTCCTCGGCCGCCCCCTCCCCAGTCGGGCAGCCTGAAAGTACTGTTGTGCACAAGCACTTGACAGTCGGCATTGTACTGGAGCTTTGCCACTTTGGTACCCTACAGGTATGCAGCCCTGTGGTACCCCTAGCTCCCTAAACTTTGTCATAATGTCAGGTAGGCTGCTGGTATCAGCTCTTTCAGATACTGCAGATCCTGCAACAATATCACAGTCTCTATCTGCATAGTTATCTACTCACCCAGTATGAACATTCTTTTACGGTATTTCATGGATGTGTTGATGCATAGGTCATGAAGCGTAGCAGAAGGTGCGTGGTCACTACAGATAAGCTGGACTAATTTTACCTGGCAGCAAGGCGATTCCTGACTATCCCAATGACATGCCCCAACCCACACCGGAAACCCCAGCCACTGCTTGTAGCATTCCCTTGGTGTCCTTTTATTTTGGCCCTACAATCACTGGGTAGTCCTGTGCCCACGTTTCTTACACACGATAACATTGCATCCGTTTTCTCAACTGGCTGATCATTTCATGCAAGCAAAGTGACAACCATGGAGAGTGATGTATTCTCCTCGTATGCAGTGAAATGCATTGATTGTCTCATGTTGCAGGACTTTTTGAGCCAGACCCGTGCGCTGTTCAACAACTCTGGGCGCATCTGCGCCTCGCCGGGAGGCGGGTTTGTGGTTAGGAGTGGCGCATGCTCATCCGCGTTGGAGGCCATGTGCCTGTGCTTCGTCAACAGCTGGACGCAGCGGTTGCGGCTGGGGCGAGAGATTGCTCTTGCGCTGGCAACGTGCCATGCCAAAGGCGTCGTCCACCGTGACGTCACATCCTTCAACATCATGCTGTCGAACATGAACACGCATGCTGACCACCCCGTCGATGATGTTCTGTTCTGGCAGGAGCAAGTATGGCTTGCCTACCCATGGGACTGCAGTATATGTATTTCAGGGCTTGCCTTTTCTCTCTGCACTGTTTAAACATGTGTAATGGTAAATTTGGGCCGGTTTGATCAGGTTTGAAAGGTTGGTGGTGCAGGATGAAGAGGGCTACCTGACAGAGATGTGGTCTCTGCCCTGGGCTATCCGTTTGATTGATTTTGGGTTGTCAAAGAACGGAGTGGCTCGGGGAGAACACTTTTCGTCCACTGTATCTATCGATATGCATTCTCTCCCATGGATGGCGCCAGAAGTTATCCAGGGAGCCCCTCACCTGCAGTCTGGGGATGTGTTTGGCCTTGGCATGGTTCTATGGGAGCTTGTGACCACACACCAGCCCCCTACGAGGACAGTTCCGTTTCTGGGATCACAAGGCGAGCAGCTTCCAGAAAGCTCCAGGTGCAAACACAATGGCCCGTGCGCAGACGCAATGGCGGAAATGATCCAACTCCATGATAAGGGGAACTGGGGCGCGCTTGTGCGCAAGATGCACGGCATCCCTTGCCCTGTCCTCGAAGACCTCTTTGACATCATCGCCTCTACACAGAGATCCAATCCGGACGACAGAATAAGTGCAAGTGAAGTGGCAAGTAGGCTCTCTAAATTGGAGTCCAAGTGTGGGGACCTGGCTGCCAACTCCCTGTTTGTTGTGCCACAAGATCAAGGGCTGTCCCGGTACTGGATGGAAGTGGAGGATTCGGCTGAGGAAGAGCTGTCTCCCTTCTCGACACTGAGCAGCGTGTCTCATAACGAGGTGTAGAAAATCGCTCTGTAGATAATTTTAGCCGCAGGGTGGAGTTTTCAAGCTCATGAGTAGCAAATAAACGGCTGTGAAGTTAATAACATGAATGATGTGCAATTATGGTGGGTGGCTGAGTCTACCACAGATTAGTCTACTCGGAAACTGTTTGTGTGACCTTCCGGATTTCATACTGGGTCAAACTAGATTGATATTATGTAGATGAAGGAAGGGTGCCCTGTCAAATGTCTCCGTAACAGCGTATTTATCACACAAGTAATTTGTTCATTGTCATGAAAGAAAGTAGACTCACAGCCAGCCACTTGGGTCCACTGAGGCTTGTCACATATATGCTGGTGTCTCATACCACAAAAGTTGGATCCTCACAGGGTCAACGGCTGAAACATAGGCACAATACCAAGTAGTTTCTGCCCGGCGAAATGTGTAGTAAGTAAAATGCAGGTGAAGGGAATTTCAGTGTTGAAACGTATGGTAGACTAGGTGTGTAGGTTCATAGTTGGAGAACTTGCCAAAGTGCCAGTAGGAACATAGCAAAGTCATCATTCGTGCGACTCGTCCAATCTTGAAGATTCGCGTATCCTTGATAAGAGGTACATCTTTCAACGCTATGTTGGGTTACGCGTTGAACAATATCGGGCATGGCTTCCAGCGGGAGCACGTGTTCCCATCTTGCAAAGAATATGAATTACTCCACTTAAGTTCACTGTATAAATGCTCGTTGGATGCAATATTCTGCATACGTGCTAAGTAAAGCTTAAGTGCGTGGAAGGAGGACTTATCCACCGCACCGAAGAATCACGACGCGGTGTCGCGATATCCCATGACAAAATAACTCAGTGCGATAAAGCAGTCATTGCAGCTAGTTGAAGCTTCACTCTCTCATACATATATTTTACCTGAAGCAGAATTTTGCAACAGGTAGTAAGATCTCGATCCCCGCGTGGCCCCATGAGAATCTAGGCATTGGACTTCCAACCTCGTCCTCCATGTTGAACAAGTCCATGTTTTCATGGGGAGTTTAGTCAATAGTTTGCACATGCGTTTATGCTCGAAGGCTCAATTTGCCTTCTTGGTGGCTGCGGGTGTCTGTTGAAACTCAAAATAGAACTGAATCTGTTACATTCTGTGAGTTGAAGTTGATATATGTATGCTCAAGAATGTACAGGAGCTAACACATATATCAATCCACGTGAGAAAGTGAGTTTGTGAGTCAGATATGAGAGGTAACTGCTCTGGGTTTAAGGGTGTGTGAGTCGACTTTCTTGCATACCAAGGTTGTCAATGAATCTGGAAGTGTAGTGGTGATGAGATTTAGACTGATGTGCTCTCATAGTCTATGTCATATGGTTGTCCGAGGGCCTCATGAAGAAGCAGGGGCTTGTGTGATGAAAACCGCTCTCCAATGCTGGCAATTGTACTTGAAGCTTCTGGTTCCGATATGATCATATCGTCAACGTGAAGATATATCCGTGTAGGGATGCATGCATTAGGGGAGAGATGTATGACTATAGATTTGTCAGCATGACTCTGCTTGAATTCAAGGTATTGTAAATAGCTGTTCACAGTGTTATGCCAACATCGTGCGGCTTGTTTGGGGCCATAGAGGGGTCTTCTCAGTTTTAAGACATGCTGTGTGTCAGTGAGTTGATATCCTTCCGGATCTTCAATGTAGATTTCGTCAGAGCTCTCCAGTTCACCTTGAAAGAATGCGGTTTTGATATCGAGTTGGTAAATCTGTTGACTGTTGGCAACAGATCCACTGGCAAAATGGTCAATATCCATATTATGTTCGTAAAATGTCCGTAAATTACGGACATTCATAAAAGCTATACATGTCAATAAATGTCGATTTAACTGGAAAAACTAACATAAATGCCATAAACGCATAAGCGTTTTTATGGACATTTACAAACACAAATATTGCGTTTATGTAAGTGTCACGAAGGAAAATTTTTCTAAGGTAAATGCGACATTTATGAGCATATATTGCGTATATTGCGTTT
>JAULKQ010070885.1:0-19798 GCA_032356285.1 Smithsoniella earleae | reverse complement strand
GTTGTTGGCTGGTTCCAGTCCCTCTGTGTGGTGGCTGCAGTAGTTGTCGTTCTAATGCTGAACAGTATCGAGCAGCTCTGTGATCTGCGAGGAGGAGGCGCCCTTGAAGGATCTGCACCACACCCACGTTGTATCAATCGGGCTTTTGTGCTCTGAGAAAACGTCGATTGAGTAATGTGTACATTCCGACGTGTGTACCTTGACTTGTTGCAGAGGCACGAGGTACGTCACTGAGAGGATGAGGTACAACTTTGGAAACTTGGTTTGTCGGCTAGCTGTTACCTTGAGAACCTGAGGCATATTGAATGAGGAACAAATACTGATTTAAATGGGAACCCTTGCTGCAAAAATGCGCACTCCTTTTGAAGTCTGCTCTAATAAATGACGTTTTGTAGTCCAATGGGCATTGCACTGGTAACATGTAATAATGCTACATCATTGTTGGTAGTACAGATTTAATACAGTTTGATGTCTTGAACCTAACAGGTAGAAGTTGTTTGCCCTTAAAGGCGATGAATTTGATCCCTTTGGCTGGCTAGTAGAAGTGCCATCAGTCAGGCAGCCAAAAAGACCATTTGCTGCAAAGTTGGTGCAAGTACAGCTAAAGTCATGGCCTGAAGCAGGAGAGTAACATGGTCTCCATCTGGGGTTACTTTCTTGTTCTGTAAGTAAAAATCGAGTATCATTTGTGAGAGCTCTAAGAAGAAGACAAGCAAACAAGGGGATTAGATTCATTTAGATTGAAACCAAGAGAACCTGTGATTTTAATGAACTGGAGAATTCCTGCGTCCAGGAGTATGGGTTTGCATCTTCAGCTTGATGGGCTGAGAAGCTTCATTTTCTCTCTTTGTAGGAGGCTGTGTAGCATCGCAAAAGCTAATGCAAATACCTTATGTGGGAGTTGCATGAAAAATTGGAAGTGGAATGACCTGAAGCACTTTCCTGACATCCAGATGTTGCACTGTGTCATCAGTAGATGTCTCAGCTTCAAAGAATGCGTGGTGGGGATCCAAGCAAGCAACGCCAGAGCAAAATCCATCTTGGGGGCTGTGCAGTGGGATTAGAATCGGGATGTAAGAGGATGGCCGAATGTACTGTGGATGTTCGTGGTCTGTGCGAGTTTGGACTTCGTTCATAGATGCTGAGAGAGATGATAGCGCCAGTGCCGCTGCTGACCTGAGCGTGCATACTTCAGACCTACCGACTGGATGGGTGCATGGTGATTGCAGTGGTGTCAACTGCAATGCCAATAGCTCGAGATAGCATGTGAGAAGACTTGCGAGGTTATAGAGAAGCGAAGGATCGTTCAGCGAACTATTACAGCAGTCGAAATTTGCAACAGTACTCAATGTAGATGATTTGCCAGTGCGTGTGATACCCTACGGTTATCATACGCAATTCAAGCAGAGTGCTACATGGAGTCGCGCTCACAAGAAAATATCAAAGCTTGGTGGAAGTATTCCTGTCACATCAACACGGGATAGCTCGTGCACGCACGTCCTAGGTGGGATTAAATGTGTCAAACTGCGTAGCAGTCGAGATGACTGGCAGTCCAAGTGAGATATTATGTGGAGCTTACTGTTGCGAAGGATCCCACTCCAAACCATCTCTGGAGCTTATTCAGATTTAAGTGCTCCAGATTGTGTGAAGTGCAGTGAGTCGCGTGAGTGTGACAGCTCTGCTTGCAGGGTGGCTCGTAGGTACCTTCGTACGTCAAACTCAAGACATAGGCTTCCCTTCTGAAAGGGAGATTATGTTGAATCACTGCAAATTTGTCATGTTAGGCTTTTATGGGCGAACAAGTACTTGTACCTCTAATGGAGCGTGAGAGAGACCGCCGCATGGCTTCCGAAGTCAGTAAAATAGCTTCACTAGACCCTGCTTACCTTGCTGCGCACTTGGTGGATACATTACAGCTCCATTCTCTGGATTACCAAGTCGTTCGTCAACCCACCGGGACATAGCGGATTCAATGGCAAACGCAAGTTTTTCTATCTCGGTGGCAACTGAAAAATCCTCGAATCCGGTGTCGTTTATAATCTCCATGATTTTACTTTATTCGATCAAGCATTGGTTTTTAAAAGCCGTTCTTCGCTTGCTGTCCACATGCTTAACACCGTCGTGTCCAGACGAGCTGGGGCCTGGAGACACTGTACATGGACAGCTTGCCAAAATACTGAAGCTATATTTCAAAACGGCGAGCACTCTGTAATACGTACATAATACAACAATTGATTTGAAAGACTATAAGCTGCAGAATACGGACAAGTAACGAGTGACTTCGTTCAGGTGTCAGTCCGCAAGGCATTGATGCTGCAGCTCTACACCCAGTGTTCCCCGGGCCTCTCTTATTTCAACACCCTTCACTAACCGCAGTATTACTCGTCAAGTGCAGTACTTTCCAAAACAGACTTTTCAAATTCACGCGTACGCGTCACCCTGTACCCCTTCTTGGAACCCTGAAGAGTTCCAAGCACTAGACCTCTTTTTCGCAAGACAGAACTACATGTGAGAATGACATCGATAATGCCGCGAGAAATAACATCGTACGATAATCAACGATGAGCAAAACTTGTGCACTTTCTTAGAGAAGCAACCACTCTAATCCTCAGGCTGTGACAGGCCTTCTAGCGGGGATATCCCATTTGTTCTAACGTATAATTGAGAAGATTTCCTGAAAATGAATGCATTCCCTTTGCATAAACAAATGCTCAACACTCTCAAAGCTTTTGCTGGGAAGGTCCCTTTCCTAACAGAGCCTGAGATCACAGCAGTATCCTCATCTCTCTGAATCACAGGTGAGCCTGATTGTGTTGCTGCTTGCCACACATATGTAGGCTCTGCTGGATGGGCGACTGACACATCAATGGACATCACACCCGGCCTGGGAGTTGTTACGATTTACATATCTCTCCTGAATTATGTGAGCTGGTTAGGTGTGGGTGCCATGTGTGAATACCGAGGTCCTCTGCTTGAAGCTGAACCTGCACAGACAGTGATGCTTCGCAATCGTCTACCAGAATGTCATGTCTACAAGACCAACCACCACATAGCTTAGTACATGTAATGGCATAGGCTGCTTCATCTCCTTACCACTGCCCATAGGCAGACCGTTCAGCTGTCCACAAACCCTCTGTCAAAGAGGGTCAGGTGCTGATTCATGGGGACGGTATCCAGGCAGTACCCGACAATGAATGCTATGTAGTCCTGCCAGATCCTTGCCATCTTGATCCCGTGCAGTTGCCATAAGCTCATCATACAGTTTCTTCTCTTGCGCCTAGGTTATTACATTTGTTCCATTCTTGAGTATCTCTTGTTGCAAGTTACAGCACAACAAGGACTGAATTGGGGTGATCGGGCTGCAAGGAAATATGCAAGAGATTGAAAAACATGACTTTTTGCATTGTCATATGACGTACGTGGGCTTCTGTGAGCCATACAACAACTTCACAGGGCTGTGAGTATCTGATGACCCCTGTGCCGCCCATGCCAATAAGGAGTGACAGTTGTGTGTTAACCCAGCATACATCAAGGTCCATGTATAGAACTACACTATTTCGAAAGTTCACGTGGCTACAACCAGGTACAATCAGAAAACCTCAGTGCATCAAGGCACGAAAAACAATTGCCAAGCGAGTTAAGGTTTGTTTTCAGGGCCAGCCACACAGAAACAATTGATGGTGCCTGTTCATCTCACTACTCGGCTTCTTCTGCTTGACTCGACTGGATTCAGGAGCCCATGTAGTAAATATGTCGGAAGAGGTGTAAGGTAGTGCGGGAACTCCCCAAGAGTGCCTGTGCCTAAGGATGGTGAGTCGCTGATGATGAGTATTCTGATGCCATTCACACTTGTATTTTCCTCATGTGCTTACCGCGTTGAGCTTGTATCATCACAGTGACTGCATAGCGTATCAACCTACACCACCACTACTTGCAGCAGCCTCTGGTACTAGGCAGAAAGGTGCCCGGCCGACTCTGGACGCGATGTCCGCCACTTCGGTGAGGAAAGGTTGGGCTGGAAGTCCGATATGGCCACAGGTCTCCACGGAATAGGGGATAAATTAGAAGTCGGAATAGTTAATTATCCAAGTAGTGATATTTATCCGATTTCTGTTTGTCGTGATGTGCGGCAGCACCGCCTTCGCGCTGGGCCATACGGCGATACTGATCAGCAGGGGGACGGATGACGGATATATCGAGGATGATCAGCCGGTGAATGTGAGCAACGGAAATATCACCGCATCTAGCGCCAGAATCTTCGGCAGCCCGGGAGGACAGACGGAAGGCGCGAAGGGCAGTTTCCGACAAGCTGGCCAGACCAGCCCGATGAATGACTGTACGCAACGCCTGGAAAAAAAGATTGTGACGCCAGGTGCGCGACAGCGCTATATATATTGTTACATACAAGAGAGTGATGGGTATCCGAGCCACGATGTGCACGCCCCAATGGCACATAGTGGGAAGCACTTGAACCCATGAGAAGGTGTGATCCAGCTGCAGTTTGGCAGCCCAAGAGCTCAATGTGAGTTCAGGCGAGACTGGAATAGTGTCAAATAAGGCCGACGAGGGACGACATGTGGGGCTGAGGAGACGAGCTTTGTTTTAATCACAGCCCGCGCCAGTGGTCGTGGCTTCGTTAAAGGAGCTGGTGGCACGCGTCTTCGTAACCGATTTCTGAGCAACACGGTGAGCGGGAACGACAAAGGTGGCAAGGCAGGAGGGAGTGAGCTGCGCAGTAGCAAGCGGGCGACACTCAATGGGACACAGAGTAGGGAATTGATCAATACGCGGGATAATATACTCGGGTACTTGTGCCAACCTTGAATCATGACGCCGATCCATATGCACAAAAGGTGGTGAAATTAAAACATCTTGATCCATGTGAACACTAAATTGTAGCCGTTTTTCCAAGCCAAGGATTCGACTAGATGTTACAGACACCCAAGGTTATTTTAATATTAGGTAGCTGTCATCTCAAACTTCTCTGCGTCATACAGGACGCATTATCTAGAATGATGAAACTATGCTAGTATACACAAAGATAGCCTCGCCCTGTTTGGGCGCAGTGCATCACTCACCAGTACACACGTATACATGGTCGTTGTACGGGTTACGCTTAATCTAGGCACTGAGGCAACAATCGTTCCAATGGGTAGACACAGAAAGGATAGAACTTTATTCAAACTGTTATTGATGATAACAATGTATTGACGTTATTTATAACGTGGTTCGCGAAAGTTGTCTCCGCGCACTTGGTGGTGTAATGCATACCAAACCGTTCTCTTGTATCGACATCGTTTGCATCGACAGAGCACGAATGGAGAGCACACTGAGAAAAAAAGGGTTGGCAGTGCACTGGAGTGACGATGATTTCAGCCCTGTAAGTGTGTGCCTTGGGAGTGAGTTGCGGGCTGCATAGACTTGAACAATATCGTCTACATCATCTTTGCGAAGTCGGATTTATTATTCACGAGGAGTGTGCTAGTAGACGGAGAAATACCATTCTCGCGTTGGGCCGCCTGTAATCACTTGGAAAGTGAAGTACTTCTACAGTGAGCGCATGGTCTGAGGATTTCGCGGCTAGAAGATTTGATTTACTCAAACGTCGAGGTTGTGATGTGCACTTCTCACTAAGCTCTCTTGTGACTATGAAAGATATCATTATTTTGAGTTACTTGGGCGGCTTTCTACGAAGGTGGTTCCAGGCCGCGAGTAAGAATTTGTGGTCACTTTGTCTCGTAGTAAGTGTAAGTGGTTTATGGCTTCTATCCATATACCTCGGAAACAAGCTTGGATTCTTGTCGGTTATGAATCATAATGATGAATCATAATCGATCGTTGAGTTACCTGTAATGCTAGGCACATGCTCAACACCTAAACTTGGCCTGTGCCTAAAGGGCAGCCAAAGAATTGCAAAGCGACAGGAAAAAGAGCGGCTTCGAGATCCGTGCGATGTTTCTTCCTCCGCTTGTCCTGGGCCGGGTCCTGGTCAATTTCATGACGCTTGCATAACGCTTAGTCACTGCGTGCCAAGGTTTCATGAAACCCTTTTAGTGTCACACTGGTAGCAATCGATCCGAACACAGATATTTTGTTTGGATTCTCAGGAAAATTTGGGACGACTCTTCTTTTGAGTCATGTGATAGCACCGTCATCAACAACGCGCTGAACAGTTGCAAATTGCATGGACGCATGAAGAAAGACGTAGTAAAACGTTCCGACTGAAAGCTAGCGATTCATAGGCCTGGGAAATCACAGAGAATGCCGAGTTCAGTCGGTTGGTGACTAGATTGTTGTGAAGTCGATAATCTCGAGGGGAGTGTTACAACACGCGCGTCGATGTCTGTAACCACGGGCATAGCTCCGTCATGTTAACATGACCGACCAAGCTTTTCAGCTCATCCGGCCAGCAGGTGATGGCCAACCAGGATTTGAAGTATTATCTGAAGCTTTAGAAGTGTTAAAGTCGCTCGAGGGTCCTGTCAGCGTGGTAGTTTTAGCTGGGCGTCCCCGAAAGGGGAAGTCGTATCTCGCAAATTTACTCAGTAACTCAAAGGCATTCGGCACCAGTTCAGGAATACGCCCACTTACACGAGGCATATGGCTGTACGGGCATCCATTTCGCAGAGTGGATGGAGATGGGCAGATCGTCAACGTGGTACGCTCTGACTACTGGCTAGTAGTGTGCGCACAGAATGGAAGGCACCCTTCTAGGTTTTAGCATGAATATGATACTTTCTTAGTTTCACAAGCAATCCGTCCTGCTTATGAGGTGAGCATGGATTAATCAAGCGAGGGCCGTTTTACATGGCATCGTGTGCGCAAGCGGGTAACCAGCAACCAAAGAGAACAGCAGCATAAATATGCAGATCGAGAAGCAGTTCATGGCTGTTTGTTTGCATCACGTGTAAATAGCGCAAGTTCAAAGGTGTTTCTCTGTAGATTTTCATGGACGTCGAGGGCATTGGTACGCGGGATCAGAGTCGGAAATACAAGGCAGCTATTTTGTTTATGGCTGCCGCGTTTTCGAGTTTGTTTATTTACAACCAAATGGGTGCTCTGGATGATGATCTCATGAGCCAGCTCGCCCAAGTTGAACAAACTCTTGATGAATTGAAGCCTGCTATAGACAGCGTCGGTATGTTTCTAAGCCAATTAGTGCTATTCATGTTAATGGGTCCGCCTAGGGAGTTTACGAGCTGTTTAAGTGCCATTCAACACAAGTCAGTGCGACTGAGTTAAATTCGTGCAGCTCAGTGACTTCAACTTAAAGTTACCGGTTAGCTGCTCGAATATCGACTTTGGGGAATGCTGTCACTCGCTTTTACTTGGGTGCAGCCTATAGCTGCTCATTGTATTATCAAGTCTTCTTGTGTTAACACTTCCGTCCACTGTTGCAGCCTCACTCAAACGCACAGCCATTCGGCCGCCAGCACAACCCGTTATCAACAACCTGATCTTTATGTTTGCAGCTCGTACCGCTCTTCTGTTCAACCTTTGAGCTCCCTTCACGTGTTCCAGCTACATTCAATACGATACATCAAGCCGTTGTGTAATCCTACTGACCTGAGTTTCTGCGCGCATGAACGATGAAGATATATTCTCTTGATCAGACCCGTTGTTGAAAGCAGTTCATAACACGTGTTGCATGTTCGTTTACTTATTCGATTGAAAGGTTGCGGTTGTCTTGATTGTCTTTGTCGCTTTGCAGGGCTCAATGGAGTCATTGATGACGTTCATCCAAACCTTTTAGTAGTCGTGCGCGACTTTGACCTTTCCTGGAAAGGTGGGAAGTCGGTCACAGGGCAAAATCACTATCTGGAGAAACACCTAAAGGAGGTTAAATCAGACGAGGACTGTAACAGTCACAATAACGCTTGCAAGGCGATAAAATCGATATTCCCAGTTCGTTTGTGTAGGACGCTAGATCGTCCGGTTAGTCAAGGTGTGTTCATCGTCTGAAAGCCTCTAGCTCTGCAAATTACATCTACATTGTTATTTTCATATGCTGGCAGCCAACTTCAGTGCTTTGAACACTAGACTCTCAGATTATTGTTCAACTCTACCTTTTTTTTTTCGAAAAGCGTGTGGATGACTAAGAATCCAGCAAGCTAACAGGTTTTGGTAATGCATAGTGCAGTTGCAAACAATGGTGACCAATTTCTATTTCCCAAATGATTTACCACTTCCATATGTTTGAGTTGAAGTGCAACTGGTTTGAGTTGAGCAGGTGAAGATATGAGGAATTTGTGCCATCTGGGTCTAGATGGTGCAACAAGTGAATTCCAGCAAGACATTTTAGAAATTCGTGAGCTATGCCGAGCAGCAAGGGTGAAAACAATGCATGGTTGGAGCTTGAACGGATCTGGCTTGGCAAAGCTCATCCAAGATGTTGTGGCAGGTGTCAATACATGGTACTGGGGTTACAGTCAGGATTCAACCAGTAGAGGGTCAGTTATTGTGGACAATAGAAACTTAGAAGAAGAATGTGTGGCAATGTACACAAGGTCAATGGCTGGTTTTTACAAGTGCACAAACATGCAGTCATTGTGTGATCTGCACCAGTCCCAGTGTCAGCAAGTTGAGGCCCATTTTAAGCAGGTATGTGTAATTCACTCCCCGTGTCTTGCTGATCTGTTAGTTAGTCAAGACATCCAAATACCTGCTTTTTCCATGAGGCTGAATTGGACCATGCTCTACCCGAGAACTGCAAACACCAATGAGCAGTCAACTTTGTCGCATGTCAAGACCCGTGCAACACTGATTGGCTCATGATATATTAATTTAACTATGTGTAGAGATTTTCAATTTTGAGCTCAGATGGCTCTAATCAACAACACTGTTCTATCCAATGGCATGGGATTCGAACATGTCACCTGCGCTCAGATTGACTATGATCGTATCTCGTCTTCATAGCAGGACAAGTTACAATCTTTTCTATTATTCAGCATTACCTGACGACAGTTTGCTTCTAGTCTCATTTTTTTTCAACATGGTTCGTGTTGGATACAGAACGCTGTTAACCTCAGTTGGGTGCCATGCCCAGAAGTGCGCCTTATCCGAGGGTTGGGTACTCCGTCGCTTGACGTTTCCATCGGCTAGTGAGGACTCGCCACCTTCAATTTCCGAACGATCTCTGAATTCGTTGTTTTTGCTGTTCTGATAATAATGCACAATACTTTGCTTGCCAACTGTTATGCAACATCAGATGTCACTTCTATTTCTACATCTATCTCTGAACGACTGTTTGCTAGCCACCCTTTATAAAACTTTAATGACACTCACATTCGCAGTTTCAGCTAGCAGCTGGTTTGCAAATGCTTATGATGCCATGTGTTATTGAATATGCAGCATTCCACTAGCTGCCAGTGTTTATATATTTTGTTGAGCAATGATATGAACTTTGTCTGCAGGGTGCTCAAGGTGATGAAGCTGCGTGTACTTCCGGTCTCGCTACCTTGCGCAACAGGATAAGCTCAGAGTTTGGGCACTACGAAGCGAGACTAGCGTGTCACATGGACGCAATTCGGGTAAGCTTCCAGTGAATAGCAAGATCTTGCGCTTGTGGTGCTCAGAGCGTAATTTAAATCATCGAATGAGTACATGTGTTAGTATACTGTCCAGAACAGATTTTGCCGAAGACGGAACAGCTTCATGGGTTGATATACGTACCAGTGAGTAATATGCTTGCGCCAGTATTGAGTGAGTGAAAACATGGTTTACAGCTTTACTTTCCACTCGAGTCAAACGAGCTTTGTTATCTCCTTTCCCTGTTAGATCAGTTACGCGGCGCATTTGCAGGCAAGAGAGGATATAGAGAACCGTGTGTCGAAAGAGCATATTGAAAAGCTGTGCGAGGCGGCAACGGAAGCTTGTCGAGAAATAAAGCACAGCTTTTCATGGATGGCTTACAGTGAGACGTTGCTGAATTTTACAACAGTTGCGATAGATATGGTGGATTTTTTGGCTTTGATGTTGTTTATGAACCCCAGGAGATCTCGGCACAGATAAAGTTATGAATTTATGAGGAACTGTTCGTGTATAGTATGTAACCCACACCGTTGTGTGCAACACCTGGGTTTCCTATGCTCTGTAGAGTGCCAGTTGGTGTTGGGTGCAGCGGTATGATTTGGGGCGCATATCTCGTGGTTCTTGCCAAGCTTCATTAGAGACACGTTTTGTACCTCGTAGACAAGAGGGAACTGCGTCAGGAGATGTGGCATCTGTACACACAACTTGATTGGGAGACCATGGGGTCTAACCATGCTCATCAGTCAAGTTAACTAGGTGTTTTCAGTAGGTATTACAGTGCTGGTTGTCCTTTTGATGAGGCAACTGTAGGTTAAATCAGATGAGAACTGAAATAAGTTGAAATTTGTTATGATGTCCAGTATTTTGGAGCTATCAGCACCTTGATCATATTTATGGACGCTTCATTCTCAGGTCCAGCAAATGTCCAAGTTTGCCCTTGCAGCCTTGATACTCCCACGAAAGTCCTCTGTGTTCACAAGCAGCTATTTGTAGCATCAAATAGTCACCCATCTAGAGTTTGTATTTTTACAGAGTGGGTCTTGATGATCACACTGGAGCCACAATAAATCGAAGTTTGTCTAATTCTTGGTACCTCACTACATTCTGAATCAGCTTGGTATTACACCCGAAAGAAGGCTGTGTGATAAAAGGAGCACCATGGTTGCACACTCTGCTCTAGACTGTCCTGCACACGAATCATTTTGCTAATCACTGATGTCTGGACTTCCATGCATGTCAGGAGCCTTCAAGTAGCTATGTTGCACTTGATTTCTAGTGTAATGGTTCTCAAATATTCAAAAGCGATATGTGAGTTCAGCCCATGAACATTCCAGGAAATGATTTCCTTGATCATTCAATTATGTAGTGATGGCTGGGTCTTGGATGATTATTTCCAGTGCCCAAAAAATTCATCTCATTCTCATTTTAAAGGCCTATTAAGTTTTTTTTTCAACAAACTCTCAGGGAGCCTGATGTTGCTCGTTACTTGCACTCATCGAGGCATCAACAGATACAGACTAGATGCGGTGAGGTTATTGACAGAGAATTATGTTGCTTAGTAGCAGATTACTCAATAAATGCTGAGACCTCCTAGCAGGGTTGACTTGAACCAGATTCAGGCACTTTTGAAGTTGCAGAACTCTTAAATGAACTCCTGGTCACTGAATGCGTTAACATGATGTTCGAGTCGCTATCGAATCCCAGGCCTGTTTTTTCTATCTTCTTTTGACAATTTCAAATCAGAATGGCTGGGAGGGATGCTACATAATGGAATATCCACACTTTCTTCATCCTTTGCTCAAGATGTGGCAGACATTCCTCACTGGCAAGGAAGCTGAAGACAAAGATATTATTTATTCCTTTCTTGCCTTTTATAAGACGCTGAGATGAAAGACCCTAACAAAATCACATTTTTCTAATTCTTGGTCATTTTAACTTTTCAGGTGACTGTGAAACAGAAACTATTCTTTGTTATGCATGAGATGGGTGATAATGACGTGAGGACAGGTCGAAGGCTGGATGGCTCAGGCACTGGTTTCATGACATTCCATAAGAACATGTGATGTACCGTCAGCTTGCATTGGCGAAAATAAAAAATGTGAGTACATGTGATTCGAGCAGAGTTTCTTTTCGAACGGACTTCGAATGGACTGCAGGATTAATCGGATATGTGCCATTAGATTCTGACGATTTTCTTTGATACTGCTTGTACACAACGACAGACAACTGTTGTATAACTGTCCGGTGTTGTTTGCAGGGAAGGCATTCACTGCGTTATAAGCTAATGATAAGCGGCATCACATTCCACTCTTGGGAGAGGACAGATCTTCTTTCGTCAAAGTAAGGTCATACAAACTCAGTCTTGTGACTGGGCACGAGTTAGGAAATATTCACGGTTCGCTCAGGCCTTCCTATGCCCCAGAAAGTGTCACTATTTGCGCTTTCTTGCTCAATCCGTTCATGTCAAGCCGTGCCTGCTAATGTTGTGCGGTGCTCCGATGTTGGCGGATGGCTACTCTACGTTTGCATGCTACAATGTTATCGCTGGACATTTCGGCCACATACGCTCTGTAACGATAGTTCGACTAGGCTGAGTTTGCCGAACGAATATGAGCGAGATTTGGCCGAGGAATACTGCAGTATTAAAAAAAATTGCTCGGAGACTTTGACATACGCTCGTGGGGCTCCGACCTCAGCACCCGGACATGGCTGGACAGACAAGAAACCCTCACATGGTGGAGAATTGTGTTCTGAGTTGAGAGAGATAGTGTAAGCGTGATGTAGGGGCAAGCTCATGGTCTTAAACCGGGAGACATGTAGGTAACGGTTTCCCGCAACGGCACCAAGGCCAGGAACACTGTGATAAGGGAGTGCTATGAGTAGCTTGGGCCAACACGCGGGGTCATGGGAATAATTTTTACAAATTCTAGCCGAAGTTTTGTCGTAGCTAAGCATGCACGGGGCTGCGAATGTAGGAGAGTTGAAGATGTTGAACACACCGCCACCATCGCTCCAGAGGTGTGAACGAATAATAATAACAAACCATGCACACCGACCTTCAGGATACATGAGACTATATCCAACGTAACCAGACATACGAAGGAAGCCTGGTGAAGTTCGGGATGGGGGTCGTCTCGGGGAAGCGTCTCTTGAGCAAGCCTACCTCTAGGTGCATAATGTACAAAATGCGACGAGCCGAATCTGATGTTGACTTCACCTTCTCGCTTCTATAAATTTCCGGGTTGACTGCCGATAGTCAACAAGCCTTTAAGCTACTGGCCGAGAAACTGTCGCCCGTATGCCATCCTCTTTCGTTCCACTACCTTGCGGGCCTACTCCAATGGGTGGAACTCTTCGAACATATCTCACAACTTCCAAGCATTCACCTTGTAGCTAGGTCCCCCTTGTGATTCTTCCTTGAGAGCGCGAAGGCGACATGATACCCAAAATGAGAACTTGCAAATATATACAATTGGTGCGTGCATGAAGCGAATGAAAATGATTGCCAACTCCCTTCTACCATCAATCAATGTTGTGAAGCATGTTGTGAAGCCTATAGTTCTCTGTGGTACAAGTTGTTACTTCCTTCTGTATCTGTCGCGGCCTTAGAAACGAATTTGAATTTGTCGCAACGAATCCACAGTATGTAGTATCTAGATATGCGAAGCTATTTGGTCGTTGCCTCAGCCTCTTCGTAACTCGAGTGAATCCATTCACATTGGAACCAAACAAGCTTAAACAAAATTTCACGAACGATAGGGCGCCTTGTCCACGCAGTTTGAGAATTCGATATGCCTATCTCTCAGTCAGGTGAACTGAAGCCAAGGTCACATACTCAAATTTTCACTGTTCGCACCTACGTACATGATGTGGCTGCCTCAATACAAACAGATCTTACTTGAGATGTTAGTCATGGCAAGTGACTTGGCCTAGTTAACAATTGATCAAGCTGCATCGAAACCAAATGGCATCGCGTTTTGCGCAACGCAGTTGCACGGGCAATACGTTTCCTAATCATACAGATTTCAGGCAATATCTGGAGTGCTTTTTCAGATAACTTCGATTATTGCTTCGGCGTAAAAGCAAGTACTCATTAGTTCTTGTAAGCCAAGAATCCTGTTGCAATCGCTACTACACCCGTTATGTAAATACCGTGCGAAATTGCGAGGGGGTCTTGAAGTACAATTATCACTGTAGCATGTTGAACGTGAGGGCAGTTACGCGCCATGGAAAGTTCGTTCATTGACTCGCACTCACCAGTACTCGGACCATCGACGTACCACACTACGATACCATGTTGGAAAAACGCCAAACCCTTTCGGATTTAATTGTCTGAGCTCTTACGTTGTCGGTTATACAGTGTACTTTTGAGTGACCACGCTCGCATTTTCAACATAGCATGTGCGCTTGGCTATGGTTTGGTTCAGGCGTACAGAGTTGGGCTGAACCTGGTCGCACAGCCTGGCGTATGAGACTGAACGCCTTCGTCTTTTCATACGTCTTCTTGTTTTCGAGCTGTTCTTAAAAGCGCAGTTATCTTGAGCTGTACAGCATCGGTTGGTAGCCGCTAGATGCTGTCTATTGGAGTTCTGCATCCATTCATTTCAGGATCGCAGAATATACAGCCACGGCAAAGAAAAAGGGAAATAACCATCTTTGTTGACTGAGACAAATCCCCAAAAGCGCCCGCGCCTGAGGGCAGTTAGTCTCATGAGTATTCCGATGCTTATCAGACACTCTTGTGATATATTTACTTGTGATAATCTCGCATTATCACAACGACTGTCTATTTAGGTCTTTGTCATAGAGCCGTGTTCGGATGTTCGTCAGAGCCATTGCTACAACTTGGTGGAAGCAGCAGGGGAGCAGAAGCGCAACAGCCCAGGAAGGCAATACAAATGAGGAGACCACCCATAGATTTCAATAAAATTTGGTTCATTCCACTCTCAATAGAAATCTTGGGAGAAAAGGTTTGCTAGTTATGAGATTCCTGATAACGAACTAGCTTAGATAGTAGCGACTAGCAGAAGATTTACAAAAGTGTGCCTGAATAGTAAATTCGGATGCCTTTTGATGGCATTGGGAGTAGGCAACCAAGAAATTGTGAGAGCTGGCATGTTAGTGTGTGCTAGAGTTACTGGGGTTCTCACAAGGGGTTCTTTGCCTTAGACAACAAGGAGTGCGTACAATGTGGCCGCCTTTTGTGCAACACGAGAAGCAGAAGACTAGTAGTAGCTGTGACGCTCCCAGTGGCACTCCCTTGAATAGGGATTCATCGCTTTCCTGGATTCACTGCCCTCTGCTGATCACTCATGAAGAAGCTTATCAAACCTGCCCTCGATATATGGTAGTTTCAATCTCATCATGGATTTCTTGTCTTATTCTCGACTATTGAGTCTATACAAATCGATGTAGCGGTACAAACCGCTGAAGCCATGAATGATACTTTGGTTTGTTGCTGTGTAGCTTGCTTTACATGATGAACAAAAAGCCTGTTTGCTGCATGTACTTTGGCACACAGTGCGCAACCAACCTAATAGTCTTGATGCAAAGTCATTGCTCAGGGTAGTTCGGTGGGAGTATCATTCAATAGTTGTATACTTGCGTCCTATTCTTGCATAGGGTAACTATAGATCAAGTTGTTTTAAAGTAGTTCTTTGTGCACTTAGCGTCAAAACATCTAAGGATATACTTATAACATGAATCTCGAGAATAACGTGTGCGGGCGCAGATGAATGAATGTAAATGCCCACCATCCCACCTTACTTGAGAGAACTACCAAGTTGCATACCCAGCATTTTAATCTAAGTTTTTGATCGCATAATGAATCTGCTTGCCCGCGTACCGTTAAATTTCCACTAGGCGTCGGAATATTTCTAACTGAACACTCTAATTCACTACCTGGTTGCCATTTTCGAGAAATCAGTGGTTAGACTGTAACGTCGAGCATGTAATCAAAGCAGTCTTACTTGAAACAAGGAACCATTTGAACTGTTCCAGTTTACGCAACACGACCTGAGGACGTGCACTGAAGTCTGTTCTCGAAATGTGTAGATCGCATGTCGATACAACTCAGCGTAACGCATGCCTGCTTTCATAGCTGCACATTGTTATTTGGACAAGTTTCACAGAATTAGCCCGAAAGTCGCTCTTTCCGTACTTGGTTATATTTTAGGTCGCATGTTGTCCAGAGTTCAATAGGCTATGATAATGTACTCGGAGGTGCTGGTTATGATGGCACTGTCAAAAGTGTAGAATTTAATGTGATGATGCATTCGTTGAGTGGGTATTGTTAAGCGGAAACTAGAGAGCACGCACTTAGCTGTAGCCCACTTGTGCCACAGAAGAGAAAATCAATACGAAGAGCTCTTTCACCATCCAAACGAAAGGAAATACAATCTTCGTTCCTAATGTTGTTGCTGAATAGGTGTGAACACCGTTTAGCACGTTTGACTAACGAGAGACTTCGCTTGTTACCCTCGCCCACCCAGATCGGGTCCACTCAGCCAGTGTAGCGATTCAGTGAGCAGTGCAGACACAAATGGAAATCCGGGCACTCGATAAAGTAGAGCACAGTAAATTCATAAGCAAGGAATCTACGTAGATAATAATATATGGGCAACGTGGTATCAAATGATGACGAATTAACGGTATCCCTGGCTCACACACCACTTGTCTGTGTCAAATTTATTGTCTTGAATGTCAGGCTATCACAATATACGTGGCGTGTAAGTAATGCCATCCAAAGGCCTCTTCGCATATGTAAATCACATTTCTCAAATCAGCCAACTGCATGAGCTAGGTTAGTTCAATGGAAATAAATCTGCTCGACACGACCTACTGAAAACTCAACAAATGCTAAGAATTTAATGTACCTCCTGCCTAATCACAGCCCTCTCTTCTATTCATTTCTCCGATTCCTTGTAGCGTGGCCTAGCAGTGCGAATCTCATTGAGCTGGCAACAACTCAATTCGACATGCATGAACTGCAATCCGGCCAAGGTGATCCAAAAACTAACGTAGGTGAGGCATCACGTTTGCGAGCTGTCAAGGTGTTGATCGAATTTCAACATCATTGTCACTACTCGAAGTAATGATAGAGTGACAAGGTAGGCTTGTATTGTAGTGGAGCTAATAACCAGAGGTGGTGCTGGTTCAGAACTGGCAGATGAGCTGTCCGTAAGACGGTATGGCCGAGCTCAAATTAATTTAATAGGTGATATGAGGCTAGTGCATACCATTAGTTTGTTCTTGGCCTCTGTGATCACTTTAACCGATCAAGCATGGTCTCTTGTTGACACTGCTTCGGATCTTAGTGTGGCAACGGTCAATAATATTGTTCAAGCTTCAAATCCATCGCAAAGTGACGTCGATACTTTCTTCGGAGGTGATGGGACTCGGTTTGTCAGACAATCTGAAGGCCGGGGCACCTTGGTGTACCAAGTGCTAGACGGCTTTGATTCCGCCGAGCTCACAGTGTTCGCCTCAACAGCGGCTACTGATGGCGAATGGGACTTGGAAATCAGCGTAGGCCAGACTGTTGTCCTCACGCTTACTTCACTACAAGTTCGACGAGAACTGTCGGCAGCGCCGGTGCGTGCCAGTGTTAATGCAGTACTTTAAGATACTATCAATTCAAACGTTAAGAATGCAGCATGCTTCTTGCAGAATGTCCACGTTTTTAGTTCTGGGTTAGGTACGTATTGCGTTTTGTCGCATGGTTAAAATACTAGGCGGCATGCTTGCGGGTTTTCCACTTTTCCATCCTCATCTGTTAACTTCGAAGCTTTGAGAACTTTGAATCTATCGTCCAGCCGGTGAAGAATGCTGTACCGTGAGTGCATCATTCCTCTCCTGCGCGGAGCTGTGTCATCAGAAACGCTAGAAATTACCCCTTACCCATATTTATGAAATATGTATACACCGCTCATCTGTTCTCAATGCCGTGGTTCCCGTGGTGAGGCAACAGCTTCATCTAGAGGGTTGTGTGGGGAGTACGAGTTTGTATTTTACCATTATTTGGCGCTTGCTGTTCCATGAAGCTACTCATCACTCGTGCGTAAATTGAGATCTATAAATAGCACTCTTATGGTTTGTGCTTGTGTTTTGTGTGCAAGCCTTGACAGTATCGTATTCTTGTAACGAATTATCTTCTCCCCTGTAGACAGAAGAATTGGATGTTCTTTGCATCGTGTACACAGTTTGAACTGATCAGATGTCATGGTATTCAGAACACGACTATCGCTGGCAACGGTCCCGGGTATGAATATCAATTCGCAGCTACATCGACTGCTTGGGCTGCGGGGAATGTCTCAATCACGGTAGATCATGGCTCGGAAGGGTGCGAAAATGACTTTTCCGTCGCTATGGACGGTATGATCCTCGTTTATGCTCCTGATGCTCGACCACTTTTATCCAAATCACGAGCTCACTCGTTATCCATCATGAAGGTGGTGCGACAGAAGGTGTCCAAATAGGTAAAGTCGAGATGATTGAAGTGGACGACACCTCTATTTGCGGTGGTGGTTGCCCAGTGTCAACCTCCGGGGAAGCGTGCATTCCGCCTGACGAGAGTCAGCTGCGGACGTTTTACGACAGCGCCTCCCAAATTCAGCAGCTTTTTGCCTCACAGAATGTGCTGATAGCAACAGATAACCAGGAAAGTTTCTCTGACGATGACGGAAGATTCGCTCGCAGGTGAGAGCCGAGTCACTGCACTCGAGGTACATGATCTAGGACGCTCATTACGAATCCAGTGAATAATTTGTGCGGACACTGAACAATAATGAGCGATATTACACCTAGCAACCAGTAAAAGCGTTTCAGACTCATCTCAGATTCGGGTGACGCGTGTACGTACACGGCGACAAAGTATAGTGTCAGAGCTCCTTTATAGCCGATGGCTTGAGCAGGATGTGTTAGATATTATACTCAAGCGGCCTAGAACTTTTCATGCACAGAGTCAGCTGTGCGTGTTATCTCCTTGAACCTCAAGTTGAATCGAGGCGTAATCGGCGGGTTATCTTATCAGCACCTGGCTTGCAGATCTGTCGAGTTCTAGTAGCGGTCACTTGGGAGGGGCTGTACTTATATGTCGACTGTCAAGAGGCCGCTGACAGTGTCTGTTTTTGCAGGAACAAAGAACAGCCGGGGTCGATAACGTATCAATTTAAAGAAGGCGGTATGGAAAGAGTTCGAGCAAGTGTTGCACTCTTCCTCCCTAGAGCTGGCGATATCAATGACGTAAATATTACTGTTAGGCCTTACGTCACTCCAGACTGTAAACCAGACGCGCATTTAACGAATCTGGAAGAGTTGGTGCTGCATCCAATGCGGAACGGGTGGGACTTTGTTGAGATCGAGTACACTGTTGGGTCGCTTCCCGCTCTGAACTGCGAGCAGGCAAAGTTCGTGGACATAACGTTCTTTGCACCTCGGGACATTGACGTACAGCTGATGACCCTGAAGCTGATTGGGGTTGGTGCGATTGGAGATCTTCAGGTACAGAGTCCCTGCATCGTTGTACCTATCACATGTGGCTTGTGTCTAGCTGTATCATAGGTTGAATTTGTGCTCCGTTGGTTATTTCATTTCAATGTAGTTGTATATATGGCAAGTCAGTCGTTGGTGATGGTTTTGAATCTTTTCCAGGAGCTGTCCGATCCCAGCGTCAATCCTAATGAGTCAGAAGGACTGCTGGATAATAAACTCATTATCTGGGTCCTCCTGGGAGTTGGTGTTTTAATTGTCATCTTACTGGCAGTGATGGTGTACTGCTGTTGTTGCCGGGGGCCGAGCGACAAGGTGTGTTCAATCCAACTGGTTATTGTGCATCAATACATCAAGTAGCAAGTGTGTAAGTGTATTCGTAATGCGGTACTAGATGAGTTTATGGTTAGATGCTGGAAGTTGGATCAGAGTGGGTCAGCTCCCTAGTGAGCTGTCACAGACAGGGATAGGAGAACCTCTGGTTTCCGCAAATACCAGTTCTTTAAGCCTACAGCTTGCATTCTTAGGCCAATTGGTTATGAAATTGGTAGTCCTGGCTATTACAATCGTGACTCACCTGACATCTTAGCGCGAAGAATCCTCTCGTATCGTAAAAACCACAGCCCGAGGCCCCTGGTAACCACTCATGCAAATGCTATAGATTTCTCTTGGTGCCTTAGTACTAAAGGCTTACAAAAGGGAAGTTCCCTTATCTGGATTCAGGATGGAGCTGGTTGCTGTTTATAGGGGTGCTGTGGGGACTGTGTGATGGATTGGT
>JAULKQ010070874.1:0-19801 GCA_032356285.1 Smithsoniella earleae | reverse complement strand
CGATTGGCACCAGTGCATGTGAAGCTGAGTGCATCTCTGGGGTGCGTGACGCTAGAGAGGGTTGTGGATGAGGAAGTTGAGTTGTGATTTACTTGGAAAATCTAGTAATGTTCCTATAAGTGTGCCCATAAGGGGCAATAATCAGCTAGCACTCATGCTACTCAATGAACCAGGTTCAGGCGCCAGGAGCTGAGTCAAAGGCGTCGATGTTGCTAATAACTTTGCAGGAGACAGGATTGCACAGATTAATGTGCCCCTGCACAGTCGGCAGCCAGGCTGCTTGTCTTTGACTATCTAGGGTGTAACTGATGAATCTAAGCATGAAATTCTCTATAATCCATTATCTACGGTGTTAACTGTTGCTACTTTGCTTCACATTGCAAAATTGTGCAAACTGTACTCCAGTACGCACCTCCTGGTCTTCCAGCTTTTCGCTGTGCATCAGCGGCAGCCCCACAAACATCTTGGCAAAAGGATGCAGTTTTGGGTAGTCCGGGAGCCCCAAAACATGATCTGCCCACACCATCGCCTTCTCATCTAAACAGTACCTACAAACCAGAAAACAAAAAATAACACACAAGTCACTGGAGCCCTTGTGAAGCCAACAAACACACAATGCATCAGTTTCTGCGCAAGAAACATGCTTCCAACAACAGAACACCATGGCTCAACCTTTCAAATCAAAGCATGTCTCCACAGTGCTGTGGGACCTCGACACAAGATTAATTCAAACGGGGGAGAATTATACATTTACACAGAGGCAGAAAGGTAATTGGCTTGCCGCTATGGCTATCAATCCCTCACGTACATCTTGATTGTCACGGCACCAGATGACAATAAGTAACTTGACAAACAGCTGAACACTACTCCATCAAGTCACCAAGTGAACCTAAACCCCTAACCCCTGTGTACAAATGACCGCATGCAATGATTAAGAGGGGACAGGGCTCGCAGGTCTGATCTCCTTGTTAACACTATCAGCGCAGGTTTCCTATGTACGGCAGCACAATGAGGACAATCAGGGACTTGCTCCAATCTCACGCTATTCGAGATACATGACGGCGACCACTAATACCATAGTGAATACAAACCTTCGCCGGATTTTGGGATGCGCGTTGTGGCAAACAGTTGATTCAGAGCCTTCGAGGGCAACGAAGGCCTAGCATTGCTGTTAAACGGGCCGAAAACGGGACAAAGTGCACCTTTCACTTTGCGGACTTTGCGCGCCGAAACAGGGCAAAATGAATCCCTTTTGGCGAGTTCACAGAGGCTCCAAAATGAGCTGTATTTACCAGCAAAGGTTTGTAATTTAGAGCGGTGTTGTGAGTTCGCTGTAATATCTAAGGCGTAGAGCCCCCATAATGCAAGTAGCCACCATAGCAGATGACAGCTACCATTCAGCGCCTGGCGATCACGGGAGCACTGTTAAATGGTGCTGGGAGATAATTGTAATTGTGTGTGCACAAGCAATACATTCATCACCAGCATACTACAAGATTTTTGCCAGAGGCATGCTGAACACTACCCTCACTCGTGTTGGGTCCTGAGCCAGATATCAGCCAAGTAATGGGTGACGTAGGAAAGCGGGTGTAATTGCGATTCTAGAACTGTCACAAGAATGGTCTCCAGACGTCTGGTTCCCAGGTTGGCTTGCACCCATATTTCGTGGGTAATAGTTAACAAGGTGAAGGTACATTTGCTGCTCTTTGGCGGGAGATATGCTGCTGCGTGTGCAAGCAGTGAGGGTTGCCCCAGACGAGCAACCCTGTCAGCACCAAGAGCAGTTGAGGCTACCTCTGGTCCAGCAAAACGTCATTATATGATTATTCTTGGTTCAAAAGGTAATGTTAGCATTGCTTTTTTTTTCCTGCGCCACGATTGAGAACACACGGAGTTTCAAAGGAATCAGGACCCTGTTCTGCGCAGGTGTGCTTTACGATGTGAACCATACGGTAATGTACTGGAAAATCGGAGTGTGACGCAGTATTGGAGTTCTTTCAAAATAGAGAGACGTATGATGTTTCTGCGTATGCCCCACTCTCTCACGCGTGTGTGGGGTGAGCAGTTCTCTCGCGTGATACTACACTGTTAGACCTTTAAGGGTGCGAGCCGCTCCGAAAACGATGAGAGAACTTTGAATTGGATGGAGAAGATGGCGTACATGTCAGCGGTCCCGCGGTAAACATTGCGAGTGAATTGGTCTGCTAGAAGGATTCCAGCGATGCATGTCCAACAATTCTCTCCACACCAGTGGTCGAGTTCCCCCTTACGCATAGCCTCTACTTCAGCCCCGAACATGGTCTTTATCGTCTCATCTGTGGATCCTCCGCCACCAAACCACTTGCGGGGCCACTCCTCCCGGATGTAGTCGCTCTTCATAGTGGCGTAGTCATCGCAAAACCTGATGCACTTGGCGTTGTTAGCAGCATTCGGATTTAAGAAACAAGAAAATTCTGCTCTTTGCTTAGTGAATTGCATAAAGAATGGCAGCCCAAGCTCTAGTACGGGTACACTTGATCCGGTTCGGCAGGGCGAGCGTAAATGGCAATTTTGGGGATGCTTCAACTTTATGATAGGGAATTCGAAACAGTGAAAATAAAACATATACTCAGATTTAAACCTGATTCGTAGGCTGCTGAATAGGCTCGTACCAATATTTCAGGACTTGATCTGCCTTCTCTTCAGGCGCTGCTAGTGACTGCACACTGACAGTTCTGCGTGAATTCAAGGTTGGAAGCGTATGAAAGGAAAAAAGTCTGCATGCACTTTGCAGGCGATGCTGCAAGCGTGGGAGCACAAACAGCATCCTACGATTTCACAACTTTAACTTCGCTGTATGTACGCTTGCTGAAGACGATGAAGCAAGGGTCGAGGGGGGACCTTGTAGTTAATTCGCAAGTCGACATTATTTGGAAGAATCAAGAGCATTTTGCATCACTACACGTGATTGTTTTATTGCGATGAGGCGATATGCACGTTGTCACGAATTCCAGAGCAATGCTAATACACTATGCACTGTGCTATCATTCAATTCCAATCAGAAAATTTCACACACACGCATTACCACCCGTAACCCAAGTTCACTGACTTAGTACTTTCCAGAATAAAATATCGCGCAAGGGGAAAAGATGACTTGTGTTGTTCCGTAGGCGATGTCGGACGTCCGACACCACGCACATCACAAACATCAATTGAGGCATGATACACAGAGCCAGACTCTATGAGCAGACGATACATAAACAAAACAGGTGTCTTCAAAACAATTATCGGTGGGACACCTGGCTCATTCTCGCTGGCCAAGTCAGAATTCAGACAATAATACGCAATAGCTGGTTGGAGTAACTGAGAACTGAGCCTGGCCTCAAGCCATAAGAAACTTCTTGGGTCATTCTCGTTTCACAAGGATTACAGTCTGGTTTGTTTTGCCAATGTATCTCGTCCAAGTATCTAGAGATAAGAGTTAAATTCCCGGTGGTGGTAACCTTCGTAGTAAACTTCGTAGTAAACAAAAAGAAAAATGAATTGTAGAAAATAACAAGTAGTATATATCCAACCTGTGCGAACCCTGCGGCATCTGAGTATGCCCGAGTGGTCTAAGGGGTGCGACTTAAGAGGACGGTGTGATATCGCATGGCTGCGCGCCGCGTGGGTTCGAACCCCACTGCTCAGAGCAATTTTGTGACTTAAGATTCTCTGGGCGGATTTTACAATCGTTGATCAGTGCTGCGCTGTGGTACATGCGGATGATATTAGAACACAAGTTCTAACTGCACAAATATTGTGTAAAGCAAGTAGCTTCCATTGCTCAAGCTCAATCCAGCTAATCAGTAGCTGCAGAACTACTAACAATTTCACCCTAACTTGCTTTTTCGTGGTTAACCGTTGTCCAATGGCCATAGCCTCAAGTTCATGCTGAAGTAATGATTTGGGGAACACTTATGAAGTTGCAAACTAGCTGATGTGAAGAACCTAATGATGAGAATTAATGAATATTATCAACACATTTAAGTTCTTCTCTTGTAATTCCATGCTGGAGTATCTCAACCATTGATGCAAGGATTGTTGACACTTACAACTTTGGAAAGCCAACAAATTCCCACTTCACCTGGGAAGTACTATTTGCAAGAGTGCACTGCAGGCATTATCACTCTGATGAATTCATCAGGTGGAAGTGCCTGAAAACCCTGCGTAGAGAGAAAACCATCAATATGGTGATGCAGAAAATGATGGTACGCAGGCCACCATGAAATGAAATCAGCTGGAACATCACTTGTCCGAAAATGCCTTCTCTACTACCTGCACCAATGAACAGACGTTAATATAATCTCGAAGACAAGAAATGCAATCGCTTAGGTCACACGCCTTTTAGATAACAGTACCTCTCTCGGATGTGGAGGGATGCGAGTTTCAGCAGCAGGTGTCAACCCCAGTGCATCACGAGCTGGCTTAGCAACCAACGGCAATATAATACCTACAAAGAAGATGGGTATAATTGGAAGCTATGATAACCTTTAGTATTCTGCCCATTAAAAAATGACGTTGTGAGTAGCGTACAAGAAGATCCTAGTATCAAACTCCAAAACGCAACAGGCTCCGTGAATGCAAACCAAGAGATTTGCTTACTGAGACCCATTTTATACTGGATGAAAACCAAGTTGCGGGGTCGGAGTATTACTGTAGGATCAGGTCTGCCAATGTCTCGTGCAGCTGAGGTCTTCGTGACGCTGGATCCCACCTGGATTTGGTACGTTCATGTATACAACGACGATATAGACTCGGTTGTTAAGAGAAGCTTGGATTGGATGAGGCTGAGCGAGTGGCATGGACAGGACCGATACCAAACGCGTATCGCAACTGTTTAATGATGGCCATGCACCAAGCTGAGTTTCCCAAGCTTTGCGGGATACTAAGAGGTTTGTGCGCGTGGCAAGTTGTCCCATCAACTTGTAGAAAACAAGAAAGATTCGCATATGAGTCCTGAGTGTGACTGCTTAGTGCTCGTCACACCCATGCCTATCGGTCACTCAGAACACGATCTTGCAGCCTTACTGAAACTGTAGAAGTAATCAGAGCAATATTCACCAACTATTTTCAAGGCCGTTATCGCTGTTCACACATCTTTACCATCTTACATGATACCGCAAACTCTTTCTCATTCGTCCAGCACTACTTAAGACAATGTACAGCCCGACGTACGTTTCCAGTGAGAAATGTTTTTGGGGGTTGTCCTATTAGACGCAATGAAATGTTCGTTCTTCCAGATAGGCTTGTTCAGGACATCATGGTCAGCGAGCTTTGGTTGCAGAGCCTACACAGGAGAGGCAGACCGCGAGACTGCTCAGGGGATACGATTACCCATGACAATGCAGCACCGGCCTGTCAGTGCAGGCAACCAGTCAGTGTTTCTCGAGAAACAGTTGCCGTGTACAACGCGACCTCACAGCGCTGCAGCACAGCTGGTTCCAGCCCATGGCGGGATACTGTCATCATTTCGCCACCTGGACAGCTATTACAGCACGAAAGATCCAACGTCTGCAAATAGCGCGGTCCAGCTGAGCACGAAACGTACGAATGAAAACGAGAACTCGGCCAGAAAAATCGATAGAATGGAGGCATTGAAACGTGATACACAGGAGCTTGCACGCCAAGTTCAGCAATATAAAACATCATTCGAAACGTGGGCTAAGACAGATAGTCTGTTTAACAATGTGGACAGAAGTTCGGTACGGGTACCGCAAGCCAGTCACAGAAAAGAGCAAAACTCGACATCAGTTGCATCTCAGGAGCGTGCTCCAATCTCGACATGAAAAAGTTTTTGTAGCTTTGTAGCTATATTATGCGTTACCTATGAACCCGCGCTAGTTCCTCTAGCGTGACGTAGCTGACTTGGATTACAGTAATGTAGACACAACATACAGGGACTGTCTATTCATGAAGCTTGAAATACCTATCTCGTACTGCTGTCCTATGATTTACTCTCTGGTGCAGAAAGAACACAACCCAGACCAGTGTGCGCAACTAGACGTAGAGGCTAAACTGCGGAGACCCGGCGCAGGAACTGGAATTTATTCCAACACAAGCATACGTGAACTGTACTCAGAATGGTGTGTATCTGTACGAATGCATGCGCAAGCGTCTGCTCTAAGTGCTGTACCGCCAGCACTGGCCCATCGCGCCAGTCTCTCCTGTAAAACAATTGGAAGTGCAAGCACGCACACGACAGCCTTTAAAGGACCGAGACCAGTGTTAACGTCAGTCGCGGGAGAAGAAAACCTGCTAGAAGTTACTAGAGGGCCTGTGCCCGCTGAGTTTGCGGACAGGCTGTGGCTTGATCAACTAAAGCTGATGCGCTGCTGCATTGTGAACGTAATTTCCCCTGCAAAGTTAAGTGGAAAAGAAAAGAAACCCAAAGCAAAATACCAATGATCTGACTGAATAGCTCACTCTATCAGCAACCCTGGATCTCCACTTCAAACAATGAAATACCGACTGGTGTTAGTTCCGAGAACAACAATGATCGATCAAATGTCGCGCTGCTCTGACTGCAGGTGGCGCACCCCTTACGAATGCTCAGCTACCAGTACAACGAAATTGAGCAGATCGAAAACATGGAGACTCTGTCTGGTCTCGTATTCCTGGATTTCTACGCTAACTCGTTGACATCGTTGGAAGGAATGTCGCCGGTGACAGCAATTCGAGTTCTCATGCTCGGGAGAAACAAGCTGTCACACCTTTCAGGTTAAGGATCATAACCTTGCCCTAGAACGATTTCAACTCACAGTTTTACGCTGCAAATAGCGAAAAGTATGCAGGTTTACAGGGGTTACAGTGCATAGATGTTCTGGATCTCCACCACAACCTACTAACTGATGCTTCCCCTCTCACAGCACTATCAACTCTACGCATCCTCAACCTCTCCTCTAACGCGCTGTCTTCACTGCCGGACCTCAGTTCACTGAAATGCCTTGCTGAGCTGAACGTACGACGAAATGAGGTCACATCACTGCACTTTGGCAGCCCCACTTTTGCGTCGAACATGTATGAAGAAGCCCAGACACCCAACCAGTATGGCAGGCCTGAAGCTCCACATCCAGAAACCAGGGATAGCAGCTGTGTCATCCCAGAAGCGTATGGAGCCCCAGTGAATCTAAAGCGCCTCTTTGCCAGCCACAACAAGGTCGCACACCTGAAAGACATCCCGATGCTCCGTGGCCTTTCCAAACTGCTTGAGCTTGCTCTGGATGCGAACCCATTCATGACATCAGGTCACGAGAATGTACGCCCTGAGCTTACGCAGTAAGTCGCAATGGTGGAAATGGTTCTGTTCTATGATGTGCCACAAAAGTACACACCCACAATACAACCGATAACATGAGATCTTCAGGCAATCATATTCGAAAGGGTTTTGCACATTTCTGTACGGGTTACACAAGGATTTTCACCATATTTTGCAGGCTGCCAGGAGGCAGATTCTAGCTCTATGCCCTACGTCTCTACGCATGTTGAACAGCACCCTCGTGGCAGGGGAAGAACAGCGACTGATGTCCCTCAAACATAGGTCCAATTCAGCAACGCATCCAGCCCAGCCCACCGCAGACGCCCCACCACACACTCGAGCACGAAGCAGAAGCTTCCGGAACTCCCACGCATGCCCAGCTCGTGCGCCGGCCTGCAGGTCTAACGCTAACCCCACCACCGGCATCTCAAGGTTGTGTGACAGCAAGGCTACCACCGCCAGTAAGCAGCGGCTGACGGACGGCTCGAAGCTGAATGTCCCCTCTAGCCGCGTCAAGATGCTGACCCAGCAATCGGCACGCTGGGGAGATCCGCACAGCCTCACCATCTGCGGAGATGCCCTCCACACTCTCAGCGTGTGGCCTTCTTACTTCACTTGGCATGGGGCCCTAGAGGATGACAGAATCACGACCTCCCAAGTGTAATTGACTGTGCAGGATCCAGCATGCCTGGTGCTGCAGAAGCTCTGTGTTCGCGAGGTTCATCGCACATCGCTCTTTGCAGGCAATGTGATGGCTGTGCTTGTCGGGTTGCCTGCTCTCACATCTGTAACTATCCAACACAGCGGGGCTCGCACTCTTGCACACCTGAAGCCACTGACAGCTCTCACTGGCTTGACGAGCCTAAATCTAGAGGATCCTGTTGCTCAGATTGTCCTGTTCCGGCCCTTTGTAGCTGCTGCCATGCCGAATGTGTGTGTTGTGAATGGGGCTGTAGTTAGTAGCAGTTCCCAGGCACTGGGCCAAAATGTAATTTTGCCGCTGATTCAAGGTTTTTGGGCGCCGGTTTGTGGCAGCGGTGGTGATTGTGGTGAAGAGAAGCCTGGATGGGGACTTGTTAGTGTTCAGGAAATGGGAGCAGGTGCAGGGACGTCCCGGGCAGCTCTGAAGCTTGGTGGAGTCACTGCAGCTGCCCCTGTTTCAGATGGGGTTGAAAAAAAGGCTGTTGAACGAGAGGTGGGGGCTCTTGTTGCTCGGGCTCAAATGCTAGAGCGCCGTTGGGCGGATATGGATGATTGCTGGGATAGCTTAGTTGATGAATTGTTGCATGAATGGGCTGAAGAGCTTGTGTAGCTGTTATATTGGTCTTTGTAAGTCTTGCTCCGAATGATGCAGTTGGAAGTCATCACGTGTATACAGATCTTGGATCTTGTGAGCGTACAGCATCACTTGATGCGTTCATTTCGGTAGCACCTGTGGGTGAAATTCAACTTGAACACTTACTTAGAGCAGAAACGATGCAGGCAGTTATATCTTGCTGTCGAAGCCCGTACACCTACCAGTCGACGGCTTCAGGGATGGGCATTGTAGATGTGGTCAGAAATGTTTGTGCGTATTGTTGATCTCGTCAGGTGCGACTACAGCAGGTCGCCATCCAGCAGCGCGAACTAGACGGTGGTGAAAGAACTGAAGTACCGTCAGCTGCTAAAAAGGTTTCGATGCTAGCCGTTATTATTTTTTTCATGGCATCACAAGATGCTGGAGGGATGGGGTTGCCGTCTGGATGTAGAGTTCAACCCCGGTTGTGAAGAAGTGCGCATTGCAGGCTATGAAGCATGGGATTTGCATAGTAGCTCGGAAACATTTGATTTAACTCGCTCATCAACAAGTTAAGACGGAGGTACAGTGCAGAGAGGACCTCTGTGCGGTCTATGTGCTCGCTACTCATCGATTGATGCAGCCGAAAGCAATGTTTGGCGTAAAAGCCGTGTATTGTTTCGCGGATATGTTTGTCAGTTGGTTATACACGTTGTAGAAAAGAACTCTTGATGCCGCGTTAGAATATCTCCTTACTTAGAATGCAGAATTAGAACGTAGATATCACATCAACGCAGGTAGTGTGCTTTGAATTCACTTGCACAGCACTTCCCACAAACATGTGCGAATGTTGTCTTTCAACGTCGACTCTCATTACCATATGTTTCTTGTGCTGCCTCACATGCGTCTGTAGTCCTCGATGCAATAGCTTCGTTGTTGAGTAGATTCCAGCCGAATTTGTGGCCTTTATGGCTTTTCATATGACATTGACTGTTGGAATCGCACCTTAATGTCTAGGTACACAGATTCTCACAAATGGGTGAAATCTATCTTCTTCCTGGTCATCTGCGCGATTAAGCAGCCTAGCTACTGACATCTTCTGGTGCAGTGTCTCCGCTGCCTCAAGGGCAAACAAGATTTATGCACAATGTAACTATAAGAAGGTGACACGATTGATTGACTTAGTTTCATTCTGATTTTAGATGTTTGTCCCGCGATGTTTGCGTTCCGTATCCGAGAACCGTTTCCTACTTGATAACTTGGGTTGCTGGCTTCACTGTCTACAGAAACGGTGCCAGACACAACCAGCGCAAGTATACGAAGAAAATGTAAGCAGATCATACGGGCAGGCAGTGGGTGCCACACATCCATGGGTGCGAAAAGCTGCTTGAATTACACTAGTGTGCTTCACCACTTCATAAACTGCCAGATATAGTAAGCACCCTTTCACTCATGTTCCCGCCAAATGCAGCTTCTTAGGCCGGATGAGGTTGCTCCCGGCGTAACGTTCCAAGAGTTATCACACAGACGAGAACAATTGGCTAGCTTGCTTCCCGTTGGAGCCCTGGCGATTGTGCCTTCGGCCCAAACACAATACAAAGCGGGAATCATTCCGTATGCATTCAGACAAAGTTCTGATTTTGCATACTTGACAGGGATACAGCAGGAGGGTGTTGCACTGTTCCACAAAGTATCTGAGTCCAGTGCGTCCCTCGGCGATTACTGCATCACTTTTGAATTTAAATGGTGGAACACGTGTCCTTTCGTTGCAAAGGTTCTCGAGGTGGTATCTGGCACTGAGAATGTTTTCCTGTGAGTCGGAGGAGAAGGGCGCCTTTCTTTTTCATGTTTCAAGTTCTCTCGCTCTTACCTGAAGTACCAGATAATGATGGTTGGATGTAAGTAGTGTTTCACTCCACTATATGAAAGATATATTGAGTGTGACACAAACGCATATTCGTTGTACGAGTCAAAATACCATAGCCCGTGCTCACCAACGCACTCATTTGCGCATTTGGCTCTAAATTATAGAGATTACCCAAGGAAACAAGATATATCGCATCCCCAGGCTAGAGTAAAACCTGCTCAAAGAATCCCGCGATATTATGTGACATCTATGGTATCTATTCGAGTTGAAATTGTATCATGGCTCGATAACCTGGCATGCAGGGATGACTTACACGCTGTTTAAAACCCCGCAGCCACGCTCACAGGACGTGTGGGATGGTCCTGTGATGTCCTTGGATGTCGCGGTTGACTTGTTTGGAGCAGACGATGCAGTGCACCTTAGCAGTGGTGCATTGGCGGAGGGGATTGTCCGCCGCGCCGACTCATGCACCGCGCGCGCACAGCTGTTTGTGGACTACCCATGCCCTTCAAAAGAGGTCCTTCACGCGCTTCGGAAGCTGGGCAAAGCTGGAGGCGGCAGCTTGGACCATTTTCCATCTTCCTCCGAGCTGAAGGTGCGAATCGGATCCACACGGCGTTCCGTAGGGGTGTGCGGGCCCGCTGGACAAAAACCCTGAAAGGCGCAGGTGGCGTCTTTGAGGGAGTTGCTCCACTCGTTGAGGTGGAAGAAATCTCCCAGCGAGATTGACGCGATGCGGAAATCGGCGGCCGCGGGGGCGGCGGCGATGCGCGCATGTATCGTTGCGACGCGGCCCGGCATGCGAGAGCAGGAGCTGGCGGCGCTGTACGAGTTCCTCGTCAAGTCGAAAGGTGGCGCGACGGACCTGGCGTTCCCCCCCGTGGTGGGAGGTGGCGCGAACGCGTGCACGATTCACTACCGGCACGCCGACCAGCTGCTCCGAGACGGCGACGTCGTACTGATGGACGCGGGCGCCGAGTTGTGGGGCGCGTGCTCCGACATAACCAGGTCGTGGCCCGTGAACGGTCGGTTCTCGAATGCTCAGCGTATCGTGTACGAGCACGTCGCCGAGGTGCACAGGGCTTGCGTCGCCATGTGCGTCGCCGGCGAGACGCTGCGCGACATCCACCGCGCTAGTGTAGACATGCTCCAGCGTGCTCTGCAAGATCTGGGAGTCAGGCTACCATCCCGTGGGTACCAAGCGTTCTACCCTCACAGCGTCGGGCACTGGCTCGGATGGGATACACATGATGTCAGCTCAGTTTCGCACGGCAAAGGGCTGGAGCCAGGGGTCGTTTTGACGATTGAGCCTGGATTATACTTCCCTGCAACCGAAGGCTCAGTCCCACCTGAGTTCCGGAACATCGGTATACGGATAGAAGATGATGTGCTGGTCACCGGCAGCAAACCGGAAGTCCTAAGCACCCACGAAGTACTACCTGTCGACAATGACAAGATTGAATCGATCGTAGGAACTGGCTCAGATGCTTGACACTTACATGTGCTACTTTTTCACGCGCGTGGTTATACTCGAGGTTGAAAAAGTTCTTAGAACTGAAGCAACATTCCGTACATGGTTGTAAAAACGACCTCACTCCGATCACCACAGATCACGAATCGACTCTAAAGACTATGCATGTTCGTTCAAAGCCAACCTAAACAACGTGGCGGAGCATTGCACACGGCCCGTGTCACTGCTGCTGCATGAAAGACAGTCTACGAGCACTAGACACAGCAGTCAGACCACAAAACTAATTCACAGCGCCTTCACTCCCCCCAACCCTAGGCCGTCACCTGTGCGACCGCCGTGTATTCTGCTTGACAACCCCTGAGGACTCCCCTCGTCGTTTCGCCTGGGTCGCTGACAGAGACGACGATTTCGTCGTCAACAGAAGAGAATTACTGGCAGCCGCTGACTCCTCCATGGCAGTCGCCATCGACTTCCACCCCGACGACTGCATACGGGTGCTCCCCTCGTGTACCACTAAAGGCAGAGTCTTTGTCCGCGTCGCCGTGGATCCGCGTCTTGCCCCATCATCTGGCTTCGAGCCCCCCCGGCCCATATCCACACTCGATGGGGGGACATAAACATTAGTACTTCGCATGGAGGACTCCACAGCGTTGCTCCCACTCGAGCGTTCCTCCCAGCACCACGACTCATACCGGTCACCGGACGTCACAGAGCGCTTCGACGCCCCGTAGTCGGAGTTCCTCCGCGGCACATAGTCCGCAAAATTCCGCGCCTCACGGACGGCGGCGGCGCCCCTGCCACCCTGCCTGCGCTGCACGACGTCCGTCACGGCCCTGTCCCCGTTCCTCTCCCGGGCCGCCCCCCGGGGCTTCCGAGCCACCGGCATGGACTTCGCGCGCGCGTCGGCGCTCTCCTCCCGGTCCCTGGGGGACGCCAGAGGCTGCGACTCCTCCAGCGTGTTGGACGTCACCGCCTCATGCCCCTGCTGGGGGCCACGCTCCTTCCCCCCCCGGTGGTGGTGCACATGGCCAGAGCTGAACACGTCGGATGGCTCGCTGACATCCGCCCCCTCTTCTTCGATATCATCCAGCCCCCCCAACTGCGGCGGGACAGTGCCGTATCCATCAACCGCCTCTGGGCCAGCCCCCCGCCGCGCATACAGCGTCCTGTCATACCTGTACGCAACAATGTCCGGGGGGACGGTCAGCCGGACTGGCTCTGACTTTGACTTCCTCGCGCCCCCCCTACTTGAGTCCTTGCCGCAGCCACCAGAACTCTCTTGCAGCTCCGGCTCCCCACTAACCCCTCTTCTCAGGAGACGGTCCTCCGGCTCCTGAGGCTCGCCACCTCGGCCACTGTCACTGCCTTGCTCCTGGACAAACACAATCAAAGCTAAACAAGACAGCCAAACATACAATCACTGACCACCTCCCCCCCCCCCAACCCAGGTATGTCTCCCTTCTGTGTGGACTAATTCAGCTCTATCTTGATGCTCGCGAAATCTGTGGCTTAAAATGCACGAAATGACAAGGCGGGCAAGAACAACATGCTCCACCTCTGTATCCGCACTGGCGACTTTCTCGGCAGGCTGCTGCTGCTACTGTGCATAAGCGAAAGACTACATGCAGTCGAGGTATGTTGAGCCAGTATCTCTTACATCTTAGCTGGGTAGGCGTCTGTTTGGTATTGTTCAAGATTATTACAAGATTCCAGAACACTTGATTGGAAAAATAGCCCAGGGAACATGACAGTGCATTGTATTCTTCTAGTTGTGCAGGGAGTGGGCAAGATAGGTATGCACAGGCAGTAAGAGTAGATGTGGACAATGTGCTGGAACTCAGCATAGTTACAAACCATAGACAGTCATTTAGGACCAGCATTTTTTTCGCATCTTCACAAGTCTTATGTTCAAAATCTTCCGGCATACATTCAGCACAACAATTCCGTCTCACGGTGGAATTGAAGTTCCATTCATGCCTATCAGGCCTACTAACCGGCATCCTGAGGGACCAGAGGTACATTAGAGTCCTGGGAAGCAGGGGTTGGGGGTATGACGGGACTGTGGCCCTGCACGGGGCGTTTCTCACTGGCGGCATGGCCACGGCGAAGGAAAGTTTCAAAAGTACTGGGAGGACTCGAAGCATGGGGACAAACCTCGTCGGAGCCTTTCGTAGCTACAGCCTCCGCAAGGCCTGTCCCGAGTACGCTCGTCACACCATGCTGCTTGCGATGATTCTGTTGCCTGATGGTACTAAAGTTCGACTTCTTCTTGGACGACAGAGGCCCAGAGAAATTGAGAGCAACGACAACTGCTGATATGTTGTCAGTGGAACCGAGCCTGTACGCTTCCTGTGTAATATCATCCGCGGCAGCTCGAGGCCCATTGGATCTATTGACAATATTTGCCTGGATAAATCCCGACACCACGTTAAGGAGCCAAATAAGCGCCGAATTTTGACCTTTTCATCGGGCCATGTAGAAATTTACGTTTGGAAAGTTGAACACCCAACTCTGCCAGCACGGTTAGATTACGAGTCACCGCACCACTTCTTCGTTTTCAAGCACATCCCAGACGCCATCCGAAGCTATGACGATGAATCCGTCATCCTGAAGGATGTCGCGCTCCAAAATTTCCGGCTCGGAGTTGATGGCGGATTTTAACGTGTTGTTGCCAAAAGCTCGCGTCACGGCCAGCACCCCACACACTCGGGGTACATCATCTTGAACTATAGTACCTCCGAGGCCCTGCACTTGTCTTCAATTTTCTGTTTGCGGTGACGGGCGGCAGTGTGCACCCATGCGAGCGTCGCATGATGCAACTGTAAAAGAAGAAGAAAGCACCCTTATACGCTCTGCTTCATCAGGATCTATAGGCTTATGGTCCTTTGTGAGAGGAGCGACCCCGGCAGCGGTGGAAATGATCGCTCTCGAGTCTCCGCAATGTGCGACAAAAAGGCGATTGCGGTGTATGAGAACGACGGTAGCTGTTGTGCCACACGTTGCTCTGCTGAGTTTTCTTCCGAACTTATCGTCAACCTGTATAGGTGCTCCAGTCCTCGGGAATCACATTCTAAGACCTACGAGGCGGTCATCTTGCACGAGACCCAACGTATCGCAAATGGTCAGGCGAATGGACGTGAATTCAATGGACTCTGTCTAGTAAATATCAGTAGATAGAGTATGGACGTGCAAAATGTCCAGATCTTCAAATGTAACACAAATCCTGCTATTGCTGCACGATCTAATAGGACGTACTGTGTGCACATACAGAATGAATGCAGAATGAAACTGATTGCCAGTCCAATACGGTGACAGTTGAGAAAATCGTATTGAATAACGGTGTGAAACAGTTGTCAACATGCAAAACACTGAGGGGATACATCAATGCAAGCTAGGTTGAGATCCCTAGCATAAGAATCATACGTCTGCATTACTGCAAGGAAACGCATAACTATCATGCTGAATTTCTAAATACAATAATAACTTGTGTGCACTTGATAGCATGACAAGATGACCTGCTTGTAGCTATTTCATAACATGAATCATGGATGACAAATTGCAAGGCCAAAGGTTGATGCCTCTCTACGATTCTTCGATGCTCAAGAAGATACAAGAAACACACATTCAGAAAGGATTCGTGAATGGCCCGCTGTATACTTCCAGTTGCAAAATCTGGGTGAGACAGTATTGTCTTGAAGAGACGCTTTTGAACAAACTGGACACACTGACGACCTCCATGCCCATCATAAATTGCAAAGCAGCCTACGCTATCACCCGGGCTAATCTCTTGTACCAAAGACGTGTGGTAATCTTCCATGTACCATCTTCCTCCCAGTGTGAGGCTGTACCCCCAACCAAGCTTCATGTGCTGGCTGCACACCAAGAATCGTCACCGTACGTGAATTTGAATGGATGTGCTTTCTACTTTTCGAACATGATAGATATGGAAGTTGACAGGCAAGCATTCGACATGAGGTAAGCACGGAAAACCATGCACAATCGAGACTTTAATAGTCTCAAGTACAGATGCAGCAACGAGCGCTGTATCAAGCGTGCTGAGCTTTGAAGTGTGCACAATTCATCACACAATAGCCACAGGTGTATCCTACTACACTTGTTTGTCCTTGGGGTTGCGACACAATCACAGCCCGTCTCGCACCCGTCTCGCACGCATTCTACGTCTTGCACATAACGTGATCTCGAGCCAAGCTTCGACAACCTTAAGATATATATGGGTATGAATGAGGTTCTACTGATCACATTCGTACGCACAATTCAGACGATGTCTAGTTTGGAACAACCTTGCTCGCCCAACATCAACGGCCAACCAGTGTACAACAGCTTGTAGTATCGATATCAATTAAGAAAATATTTAAGAACTGAGTCTTTACATTCACCGCTGACTTAGTCTCCAAGGTGAACCACGGCAAGGAATCCAGGAACGACACTCTGTCACATGTAAACAGAACACAGTACACCCGCACTACCTTCACGTGAAGGATAACGTATAGCTCGTAACATGCTAATTGCAGTTTGCAACGTACCTTGTTCCTCCCCCTGCTGTATGATCTGAACCGAATAGGCCGCAGCAGCTCATCACTGCTCTTCACCAATACCGCTCAAACAGCTATAGAATATTTTTACGACAAAATTTATGTGTAACTAGCGAAATAATTGCATGCACTTGTGAACGAAGCTCTACAAAGTCTTACTCAATGGAGCGATAACCACCTCGATACTAGTGTGGATAGCTCCATTGTACCCCAAAAAAATCCAATCGATTTATTAATTAGCGATACTGTAAACGTTAAACTGTGTCATAGCCCTGGTTTGAAGGGCTGAAAGCGGAACATGTTTACGCTGGTTACACAATCAATGTACTATACATCCCCACGTACTCAGGTACTACTCGAGGAAAGGCTACATTCAACGCTCCATCCCAATGGTAATGTCTTGTCACCTACAAATTCAATCCGACACCAATTCCGCGCTTGTTCATGCATGAACATGGCGCCAGCCAAGCCATGCAAAGTATTAGTCGAAGCTCAGCTCTGCACTTCTTACACGCAGCTGAAAGAAAAGAGCTGAAAGATATGATCTTTGAAGGTAGAGTCAGCGTAGTGGCTTTTGAATGATCGAAACTTCTCGTGCGCTCGCGACCGGGAACTCAAGTATTTCATGCGGATCATTGCGAGTGCTCTGAACTTAGTCGGAACTGAGTCGGAAGGATATTCAATCAGACACGCGACCGCTTTATAACTAGACGAACGTCTTATAATTTTTTTCTCAGACGGACAAATGACCGCAGAGTAGAACTAAGCGGTCTATCATGGTTTGTAGCGCTCTCACCTTCCAACGAGTGACAAGTTAGCAGCTGGGTGTGACATTTCTCACTATGACTGAACCGTAAGCAACATCGATCAAATAAGACCTCTTCCACATACCACCAAAAAACAGCATTTTCATATATTGTGACTTTCCCGTATTCCGAGAAGTCGACCGGTTGCACTACATGTACTCTTTCTGACGGCTCTCAGCTCTTAGATAATTGGCCACCAGCCATCTCTCGAACATGGTCTTCGCTTGATTGGTCAGAGAAAGAAACTATCAAAACTCGCTTCTGGCGAGTGAAACAAACTGTGGGAAATGATTGATTGTAGGTGTGCATCCTGGAATGGCACCATGAGGGCTAATTCGAAACGTTGTAACCATGTCTTGTAAGATGTCAGTAAGCATGCCGTTAGATGACTGTATTCAAATACAACAGCACAGCTTAGCGCAAGACGCGATGCGATTATGAGATGCAATAGTGTATGTCTACCAAAGATCCAGCACGGGAATTCGTCGCGATTCAGCTGAGGACAAGAGAAAAGATGAGAAGTGGAGTAGGAGGATTCAGTGCGGATCTGGAAAATACCGAGCTAAGTGCGTTTCACCCGATCTTATTTGATCGAATTTCCAGTTCTCTTAGGTGTGCCCATGACTCTTGCGTTCTCCGTTCTTAAACTGCGTGTGCGCCATGGATCCCCCACCATGCGGTCACAGGACAAATAAACTCCATATTACTCCAGAACAGTCGATCAACGATGTAGCAATGGAGTGTAGACAGTGCATGCAAGGTCACTCAAGAGTACACCATATAACCGACAAAGTGAGATCTTCAGACAATTAATCCGGAATGGTTAGGCGCTTTCCAATATGGAGTCCCACCGACTCGATTTCAGGTTCCCTGTAGCCGTAATTGGTGTTGTGACCCAGACAATAGGCGAGGCTCCAGCCTGTGCAGTTGTGATGAAAGTGTGACGTTTGCAACAACGAGCCCGAAACGGGAGTCTTTGTTCTTACCGTACGCGCCCTGGAATTACAATTTGCGTCACGGGAAGTTGTCCATCGCGCAATACCGTACTAACGCTTAAGTTTCGACGACGTCCGTCCAAAAAGCGGCCATTTCGTCGAACCTGTCCGTTAAATTTGGCAAAAATTCGTCGATCGAGACATCACAAAGAGAATTTCAAGTGTCTTACCTCGGGGTTATTTCGTTGGACAAGTTGTTTTTAACTCACCTGTCCTGTCCTCGTCGGCAGCTTCTCTTGCCCTTCGTTCCTATTGCCCTGCCTGATACTCTTCAGACAATCTACCAACGACTGAGCAGAGGTTTTTAATTCCCGAGCTTGATGCCATTTTCACTTAGTGGTCTACATGTGATAAATCCCCAAGAGCGCCCACGCCTGAGGACAGTTAGTCGCTCACAACGCGTATTCCGATGCTTATCAAACACTTTTGTCATATATGTACCTGTGATAATCTCGTATTATCACACTACACTGTTGAATTTTGGAGGATCAGCTGTAGGACGAGAGTGACCAAGTACTGATAATCTGATTTCGTCAAAGAAGGAAAGGGAGAGGTTGAACTTGTTCAGGTTTTCTTGGATTTATTCGTCCAAACGTTGAAAGAATGACAGTGTGTCCATACACGGATTCCTCGTCAATTTTAGACAGAGTTCTGTCCGCGGAAACGTTCCGTCGAGACTCAGGCATTACTACGGTAGCGGGCCAACAGCACCGCGGCTGGTGGATCTGCGCCATGGCAGGTAAATGCGCCAACTTCCCGTATACAGAACTAAATACAAAGGCTCGCCGGATGTACTGGGTAGACTCGCAAAAACACCACCGGCTGAGCCTGCAGGTCTGGTCCATGTACGTAAAGCATTACGTTTCATTGATTAAACTGCTGTTAGCTGCAAAGCTGTGCGTTATGTGCGTTATGCATTATTTTCGTTAACTTTTTCACCGACAAAAGCTCTAGTTATGTGGCGAACCTTTGTATTGAGCACAGTAGTGCAGGGGCCTTCCTGCAGCTGATTGATAGGTTGCGAGAAGATCTTGTTGAGAGTGCATGCGGGGTCACTCAAGAGTACAGTATATAACCGACAACGTGAGATCTCAGACAATTAAATCCAAAAGGGTTTGGCGCTTTTCCAGCAGATCTGCACATGCCCCAAGTCCACCTGCCACACCAGCAGGGTGGACTGGGGTTCCCCAGCCTACTCACTCAAGACACTGCCACATGCAAAGCAGCTTTCATTGCCACAGCTGTACTCACTAGTCAGGTTGTGTCATCTGGCTACTGGGCAGGGTTACTGGTCAGCTCTCCCATCAGAAGCAAAGGGGGACCAACCAACTGCAGTGATCACCACAACAGAATTACACCAGCTGACCAGCCTCCAGCATCACGTGTCTCGAGTGCTGGCAGACTTGCAATGACATGTCCTTCCAGAGTGCACTCCGGTTCATGTTCGGTGTCACGCCAGGTGATTCACCTAGAAGTGAATCAACGTGCTCGTGTGGCTACAGCGGGTCTGACCCACACCATGCCATGTCTTGCCACAAGCTAAATGGCTCTCGTACC